>WSYH01013726.1:0-16677 GCA_036426205.1 Ascaphus truei | reverse complement strand
TGAAATGAAACAGATGAGTAGTAAGATCTGGAAAAGAACAGAGGATGTTTAACTGGCTTTTAAGTAATATAACAGCTGGATTTCTGGCTCCTAAGTCCAGACATTCCTCAGGGATGGACTCTAATGACAGACAGTGGAAACCTTCCGTTTAGGGGCTATCTTGTGGAATCCGTTCCAAATATTTATACATGGAGGTTTCCTGGTATTCTCCTGTGTCCTGAGTCAGATATTACAGTTATACTTTTGCTGATAAGCTAATGTCAGCACATTTAACCGTGAAACCAAATGGAACATCTCATCTCCTCTTTGGAGAGAAAACATATACAAATGTGTTACCATTATGGGGCTTTGAATTAAGAATTTGCTGTTTAGCACACTTCGGGGTCTCACCCATTAAATATTAACCCTTTGGCTGCTAGAGGTGCGAGCGACACATTGCCGCGGAATGCGTTGCCGATCCCTCTGGCAGCGAAAGCGTTTAGTCTTTTTACTTAAAGCTGCAGTTCTGCCTGCTCACTTTTATTTTACTTTATTTGTTTAGTCTGCCTGAACTGGGGGAAAGGGAGACAATAGTGGGTGTTTCATGGGGTGAAGGGGGGAGGGGGAGAGGGTATGTGGGCCGTTTATGTTGTTAGGCAGGGGGGAGACTAGGCCCATATTTTAGGGTCTGGGTGAATTGAATGTGCGAGTAGGGGCCACCGGCAAAATTGCAGACATTCGCACACATGTTTAAAGGCTTTTCTTTTACGGTAGTCTAATCACATTTTATGTGATCAATCCGTGAATATTCACACTTGATAATAATCACCATATTCACCATATTCACAGCAAATATGAATGTTGGTGAATAATTTGCCTGTCTCTACACAACCGCACCAAAAAAAACCCTACACATATCTGAGGAACTGGTGTGTGACTGGACGTCAGGAGACCGAGGATGAACCCCATGTTGCAGGTAGGATAAAGCCTGCACCCCAAACAAACAGACAATTGCTTCTTTAAATATCAACAAAAATGAACATTTTTAACGGTAAGCTTTACAGTATGTCACGTGTCTGTTTTGCCAGCTCGAATTTAATTAAGGCAAACTAAAAAAAAAAAGTGGTATTCTGGGTCAGCTCTGTAGAGAACACATATAAACTGATATGGAGAACATACAAATGTATGATGCAGACAGAAAGTATCCAGAACTCTCAAAGCAGAGGTAAACCAAGGCTAACATAATGCAATGTCCAGTTAGCTGAGCATCCTACATTACAGCTGCTCTGGGAGCAACGAGAGAGAACGGAACAGTGAGGCTCATGTTTCTGCCAGGAAGTGGTTAGACTCTTTAAGATGAAGAATGATTGAACTCCACTGAGTATATGATGTGCAGACGTCCCACATGTCTACAAAATCCGCGTTGCTCAACTCCAGTCCTCAAGATCCCCCCCCCCACCCGCCCCCGTCCACCCAATAGGTTGGGTTTTAGGGATATCCCTGCTTTAGCACAGGTGGCTCAATCAGTGGTCAAAGACCGAGCCACATATTGAGCCTCCTGTGCTGAAGCAGGGATATCCCTAATGCTCAACCTGTTGGGGGATCTTGAGGACTGGAATAGAGCCCCGCTGTACTAGGCAAAGTAAAGTAACTCCTTTGTTGCTGGACGAAGGGTTTGCCATACAATTTCATCATTATACCGTGATGGATGGTCCAGGGTTGGACCTGACATGTTGTCTGTACTCTCTGCTTGTTCACGAATAAACGCAAGATTCATAAGTAAACTGTTAGAAACTTTATTTTGAAATATCGCGTCAGGGGACGGGAACGTTTTTTCCTGCACGATTACATTTTCCATGGTTCCTCTCAACATCACATTACGGCCTGTTTTTACACTGCTATGCTCATTCACTATGCAGAATGCTTATTACTAATGCAGACATTGCTTGAAATCTTGTAATCATTGAGTCTTCTGTCATCACCGTTGTGAGTTTCATGGTGTTTCTATTACACTTGCTGTACCTTAATACTTGTCTAGGACCAGCCCCCCCCCCCCCCCATACTGTTCAACTACATGGCAAATGGAACATTTACAGCAACACATATTAATCCTGATGGCTATACTTCTGCTCAGCTGATAACTTCTGTCATCATGTACATCTATCTACACTTTTGCAGCTTCAGTACACAAAGTCTGCAGTGACCAGAATAGGCAACGTTCTCTCCCACCTGTCTAACAAGATACATCATGTACTTACTGTAGGATGTATAATGCTGATATTTACATTTACTGGTATCAAATATATGTAACGGTGTTTCTGGCCCGGCCTGACCCACCCAATCTCACATTGGGGGGGGTAGCGGGAGGGCTTAACCCCTTCATGACCGTAGCGGTATTAACTGCTACGGCCGTGAAGGGGTTAAGTGCACCCGCAACCCCCCCGCAAGCCCTAAACTCACACCAAGGGCCAAATACTGTACCCCCCCGCTACCCACAATAAAGCGGGCACGGTGAGTTAACCCCTTCATTGCCTTAGCGGCTATCCGCTATGGTAATGAAGCAGCATTTCTGTATTTTTAATAATATTGAGCAGGAGCAGGGGGCCCCTGAGTTTAGATTTCTGGCTCAGGGAACCCCCTGCTCACTGTACAACATTATTAAAAGGACTTGCAGCAGCAGCACAATTAATAAATAAATCTAAATAAATAAATAAATAAATAAATGAATATAAATAAATACATTTAAAATACATTTTTATTGATAGTGTAGATGTGCAGAGGGTCTCCGGAGCTGAACAGCACTGGTTTTAGGTCTGGGGACCCCCTGCTCCCTGAGATACAGGCCCCTTTAGGGGGTGCCGGTATCCCTCTGCTCTGCTTGGTTTACAGGTCGCGGTCACGTGATCGGGCCCTTCAAATGCAGAGGGATACCGGCACCACATAAAGGGGGCTGTATCTCGGGGAGCAGGGGGTCCCCCGACCTGAAACTACTGCGGTTCAGCTCCCGAGACCCCCTGCACATCTACAATATAAATAAAAATGTATTTAAAATAAGTTTTAATGTGCCAATGTTTGCGCTGAGAGAGAGCAGCGGATCTCTCTCTGCTGCAAACACATCTCGCCCCCCGCCGGCCCATACTGTAATATCATTTACTTTATGTACTGTACAGTATGTGCATATACAGTACTGTATACTGAACATGTAGAATAAATGCATAGTTTAATTTATTCGGGTTTATTACACAGTATACTGTACGGCCGGAAAACATCAGCATACAGCACAATATTATCCATCGAAATCCCCCCATTAGCCGTTTTCTTTTCTGAGGAAAAACAAAATGAAAAGTTTTAATGTACAGTAATGGTCAGCCCCCTAAAGAAGTACCCAGCCAGCCCCACCAAAATAATACGGCAACAATACAGTACTCACCATACTATTTCCCATTCAGTTTGCGCCGGCGCCGGTCCACTGCCAGTACAGCTTTCTTCATCACCCACGTCGATAGTTTTCAGCGGGACTAGCCCACCTGTAGTCAGCAGGTGAGGCGGGAAATCGCTTAGGTACATGCAAGCTTCATCAAAACTGGCCGCGAAATCCGACTCTGCCTCAGGATCAGGCTCGGGCTCAGGGTTGTCACTGACGGTGGGTCCGTTATCGGAAGCCGGTGCTGGTGCTGGTGCATTGCTTGGCAGGGACTGTCGCTTCTTAGTTGGTTTTAACACGACCCTTCGCATTTTGCCGCCTCCATGATCATAGATACGGGAAAAACCCTGTGACACACACCAATACCCTCCAACAAATTGGGGCTCAATACGGTGAAAACAGGGGTCACTACATAACCTTTTCCTTACTGCACGCTTCCACAAATGAGGAGTTGGCGAAAATTTGTAAAAGTCATAGTTTTCGATAAAATACTGATAAATTTGAACAACTGTTGCCATCTTATCCTCTGTTGCATTAATAGCGGCCCATATCAAATAAGCATAACTTCTGTCAGGTTTTTGGAACACGGGCTGCACTTGAACACTCATGGTGGGTCTCTGGAGAATAGTGTAACTGAAACTGGTCTTTGTCTTTATTTAATATGTAAAGCCTAAATTGATACATTTTTGCAACTCTTCCTTCAGTCTCAAGGCCAAGGCCAAGTTACTGTACAACGGAACACTGTGGTACAGTATCTTTTTTAAACGAAACACCTGCAAGCCCACACATTACTGATTCGGCGCTTTACAAGTCAGGAATTTATGCCATCTGGTGGACACGCGAAGCATTGCAGCCTAGTAAATCCTGATCATTATCATTTAACACATCAGCCGCCCGTCAGCCAGGCATGAACCGTGGCTGGGAAGGCAAACGCAACGCAGCATGCCAGAGGTGAGCAGCGGCGGATTCCAGGTATCTGCCAGGTACAAACTGGTCATTTGCTCGAATAAAGTGTGTCGCAGCAGTATGTTTATTACTGATTCTGTAAACAAGAAGCTAGAATTAGGAAGATAATGGGTCATTTGGATCTACTCAAGATGGATCCCATTTTGAAACATATCATTCCAGCCAATCCACTGGTAGTATTTAGAAAATCTATGTGTCTAAAAAGTATTTTAGCCCCTAGTGCATTAAAAATAAGCTTAAAGATAAGAATTCTAGAACTACTTTCTTAGAGAAAGCTATTTGTTAGTAAAATTTCACCTTATTCCTTGGTCATAAAGATTGCAATACGTCAGAAGATTGTTGTTCAGCAGACAAAGTTCTAGTTTATTCTTAGGCCTCGGCCATGTTCCTAGCTTGCTGGCGGAAGCACGCTGATGCGCGCTCCCGATCAGCGCTGAGCCCCTACAGCCGCAATTAGAGTGGCTTTAGTAGGGGCTCACCTACGCATACACGCGCTTGCGGAATCGCAGGTCTTAGGGAAATTAAAAATTCCCCCGCTTGCCGGCGCGACAGGCCAGTCACGTGAGCGGTTCGCCCAATGAGGGCGAACCAGCTCCGTGACGTCACTGGCCCGCCCCCGCCGCGGCCCGGCAAGCACAGTGCACCGCCATCTTTTGTTATCGCGCATGCGCAGTGTAGATGTGCGGCAGAATGCCTCTTGTAGGTCGCGCATGCGCAGTGTAAGCGCAGTGTAAGCGCGCGAACGGCTGGTCAATAGAGAAGAGGCACTGAGATGGGACTACAATTCCCATGAGCCCCAGTAGGGTCAGAGGGGGCAGAGTAGCCAATAGTGGTTGAGGATCGCTGACAGGCAGGAAAGGGAAGCATGCAGCAGAGACCACGCTAGCCAGTGTGTCATGGGAGAGCAAGGGGAGAGGAGGTGTGTATTACAGAGGGTCAGTGACCCACTGCATAGGCCAGGAATTCCCCTAGGCCCCAGTGCAGGCCCTGAGTCACCAACAGATTGTGGAACTGCAGGGAACAGCCCTAGATAGGGACAGCATACCCTTTACTGATATTAGCAGACAGGGACACAGTATCTTCCTGCGCTGCCTGGTGATCAGTAGTTTGGGATCAAGCTAATGGACGCAAGTAAAGACTCATGAGAGATTCCCTGTCCGTGAGGAATCAACAGAGAGAGACAATGCTGGATCGGTGGATCCTTTTCGAAGTATAGTTACCGGGTGCTGGAGCGCCTGGTAGGTATTATTATAAGTGCACAAACACCGGTACATGCAGGCGCTGATCCCGCCTTGGGGAGGGTTCTTTGGGGACACTGGGGTTGAGTGACCAAGGGACTGATTCAGCATATTGGACACGGTGTGGGGTACACGCGGTGGTGGGAGAGGGACACTACTCCAGGGTGGAGCATGGCCAGAGCCACTGGTATAAGGTTACCTATTGAAGGATAATCATATATGGTGTGTATGTACTATATTATAGTAAGTTATATGCTATGCACTGTTGTATATCTGTTTCACATATATATATGCTCTACACTTCTATAGTAAAAGGTTACAGAGTTGTGGATTGTCATTGTTATTCTTGTCTAGGGGCATCTCACTAATTGGGGATCCTTGGCGAGTGGAGGCGCTGCCAGATTACTTATTGTTGCCCCAGACTCCCAGTTAGCGGAGGCTCAGATCTCGCTGAGCCAGCAGGTATATACGGCATTAGTAGCCTTTCCATGTTAGAAGCCTTTCTTATGTGTAGATCCCCAGTACTGGTCCCTATATGAGATGGGGGGGGGGGGGAGACAGTGTTACACTAGAGATCCTAGAAGGGGTGATAGAGATCTCCGGTTACACCCGAAAGAACAATACTGGATTTTTCCACTTCACAGTAAAACAGGAAAACAAAAAACAGCGCACAACTCGTAGTGTGTTAAATGTGATTATATTGGCTCATCACAGGTAGAAAGTATTGCACGTACACTTAGATGGAAAATATCAGGCAGTACATGTTAGGGACATGTTACCACTATGCAACAAACATCTGGTCATCAGAGGCACAGGATCGCTGCATCAACTGCCAGATGGAAACGGTCCACAGGTCCGTGGTCACACACTCCACGGAACACGTGTTCAGCTCCATCAATTGCCGCCTCAGTCCCCGTCTCTCCACTCGGTTCATGGGGAAGAATATGTACTTACAATTAATGGTAAGGGAACTTCCAACACGATACACAGCTCTCACGCTACAAACAGACTCAGACTCTCGTGGCAAACACTGACATCAACATGCGCCTGCCGGCGACTGACAGTCAAACAAAGAGTTAAGTGAATAATTATAACCACAGTCATATGGTCTGGCGCTTAGCTGAAAATGTGTTTGGAGTGTACATACACTGCAACTATTTTATCCTACGCGTTACGTAAGAATTAACTGACTTAATCAGGGCTCATTTTTAGATGTTAAAGACCATTTAAATACCCCTATGATGTCATTGATTGGTTAGTGATACGCCCATCCATCAGTATTACCCAATCAGTGAAACATCACTAATTACTTCAGCTGAGTCAACATCATTTATACAATGTCTTAAAAACACAATTTACTTTTAATAATATCATAAAAACTAAACAGTACAAATAAGCCGATCTAAAACAACTCTAAATGTAGAAAACTGTTCCTAATAAGAGAACTATATATTGCTCAAATGAATTGTCCTGAAAAAAATCGGAAACAAGTGATAAAAACAGCACAATAAATGTCAGCACTAAAAGTGTCAATGTTGCTATACGGTATATCACAAAGGTGCCAGACACGCTGGATTATACGACATATATGTTTAACATTATATAGAGATACATAAACAAGGGAAGAGTTTAGAACCAATCTTATTGTATCTAATTCTAATCTCCACAATATTTCTAAAGGTACTGCAATTCATCCAGAAGCAACAAATATATCAATGTAAAATATGAAAATTGATTATTTATAAGTGAATGTATAAAAATAATGTATCAATCAAATTGCCGCCTATTGCAACAAACAGCCCGACAAAATATGTGTAAATTTAAAAAAATATATTATTAAAAATATTTTATGTAGCTTTCTTGATAATCCTTGTGGCTAATGCCCCATTCTGTTTATATACAACCGTGCCTAGAAAACACTTCTGTACAGCTGAAGTTTACAGTGAAACTAATAGTAGTTTGTGTAATTCATCCACAAATTCCAGTAGGTCAGTCTCGAGTCCATCCCAGATGAGAAACACATCATCGATGTAGTGTAAAAACTTAGCAATGTGTCTGTTATAGACGTTATTGTTAAGAATGTGTGCTTGCTCGTAAGAGTCCATGAACAGATTGGACTGATATGTAAAACCATAGAATTCAAAGAGAGTGTACTTTCTTTTTCACACACCTGTATGTATTTATATATAAATGTGGTGGATGTTGAGGTTAGAGTTTGCAGGGTGGTGTGTTTATTAATTGTCAACTGGTAACAGATGTTTGGAGGTTGGTGTCCCCATCTCCCTGCGTTTAAGCTCACTCCTCTCCGCTTTTTAAGTAGTAGGTTTTTCCATGTACTCTACCTGTGCAGGACCGGTCTATTGAGACTTTCCTCCCTCAACTGTAGAGGTAAACGAGAATATTCAAAGGCGGATGTAGCATTGGGTGTTTTGTCTTTTGTTGTATTAATCTTCATTAACATTAAATTAATAATTTAGTGCACATTAATTTTTCCCACAGATGTCCCAAAGCAGTTGTCAAAATTCTGTTTAGTATTGTGTGTATGACTGTCCTAAAATGTACATTTTGGTGTATTACTTTTCATATCAATTCATTTCAGACTTTGTAAGCCATGAAAGGGTTAAATACTACCATGAAAGAAGTCCATACTTAAATCAACCATACAACTTCTCTGCCTTCAATAATACAGTTTCGTTGAGGATTTGCAGTAGAAACAGAAGCAAATACATTTTATAACTAGCAGGACAAAAATATGTGGATACAAAATAAAATAGAACATTCTGTTATCAAGAGGACATAAATGGCTTCCTTTGTTATTCTGTATAAAAACCATTATGGTGTATTGAACAGAAAATAAAAATGCATATGATTTATATTGATAAAATAATAAAAGGAAACTTTCTTCAAATAACCTAGATTCTTCTGCACACAATGTACATTTTACGCAGACCTAGTACTCCTGCGAGGCAGCAAATGCATTGACAAGGTAATTTAAATACTAATGAACCAATTTATCAGTGTAAGGAAAGTGTAAAAGAAGGCCAGATTTTACACTATTCGCTCTGATTTACAGCTGCGTCAAAATGAAAGCAGCTACAGTAGATAGCTAAACTGCTGCATTTTTGTAATATACTTGAAGCCTATCTAATTAGAAAAAGGATAGTTACACACAATACTAGAGATACAGTAGGAGACACTTTTTTTGGTCGATTTGAATTTGTGCAGAATCGGCTGGTTCCTTTGGCTGCGGGATTTCTGCGGATCAGTCCCAAAAAGGACTATCCATAATGGCGGCTTAAAATGTCCCATATTTAAAAAAAAAAAATCAGGTTTGAAGCACGGGATCTCCAGAGCTTAATCCCATTAATTCAGCTTGGGGGACTCCCTGCTTCCCATGATACAGTACACACTTCCATAGGGGGTGCTAGTGTAACAGATTTTCTGGCTAAGGCTGACCCACCCAATCTCACATTGGCCCATGTGGTCTAACCAGTCCCCATTACATAGTAGTGTATGGTGGTGCACCTGTTGGCAACAGGACTCCTGAGTCTCCCGCATGATGGTGTATGGGGAATGTCAACCCAGACAGGCAGCTGAGGTAGTGTGCATGAGTCCTACCTACATACAGTGCAGTGCCTCCACCTCATCAGGATCTCTGCATCCGCAAGGAGATGGTTCTGATGAGGAACTCCTTCTCGTGGTGCCTTCCGCTGGAGAGTAACTTCAGTCTCACACAGTGGAGTTGATTTAGAACTGGACATCTTTATTGATTGATGGTATGGGCCAGCTGCCCTTCACAGCCAGCAACTCAGCCGCTCATCTTGGCTGGTACTTCCCTTTGAAAGGTCTGCTGCTTAATCAAGTGGAATCACCTCTCCCCTCAGGGAGATCACCTCTTGTGCCAGGTCCCTGGACACAGTGTAGGCCCAGCCAGACTTGCTACTGCTGGCCTCTGTATTAGAGCACTGTCACTAGTTACTTCACTAGTACACTCTGGCCTTCTGCTCTGCTCAGCCTTGTAGAACACACTAACTTTGAACAGTGCTGTGCCTTATATACCTCAGGAACCTGGCACATCTCTGATGTCACTAACGGTGGACTCAGAGCATGTTACCACTCCCCTTGAATACATATGACACCTCACCAGGGTATGAGGGCAAACCTCCATGATTGATGCTGGCAAACCTGTAACTTACCAGGCTTACTGCCAGCATGAGAAAGAACTGTAGACCATTTTACAGCATGGCTACACTAGTATCTGTGAATGTCTCGGTCACATGGGCCAATAGGAAGCCGTGACCTGGATATTTAATCTGCAGAGAGATACCAGCAGAACCTATGGAGGTGTGTATTTCAGGAAGCATTGGGTCCCCAGATCTGAAATGAATGTTGTTCCGTTTCGGAGACCCCCTGCTTTAAACCTATTTTTTTTTAAATACATATTTATACATATTTTATAACCTTGTCCCTCAACTCTTCAATGGGGGCCTAAATAGCCACATTGGCAATCAAAAATACAATACAAGACATACAATAAACACCTTAAATAAATAAAGGTATTACTATTGTAACGGTATTTCTGGCCCGGCCTGACCCACCCAATCTCACATTGGCCCCTGTGGTCTAACCGGACCCCATTACAGTGTGGATATGTCATATGGTGCACCTGCTGGCTACAGGACTCCTGAGTCTCCCGCATGATGGTGTGTGGGGAGAACCCGTCAGACAGGCAGCTGAGGTAGTGTGCTGAGTCTCACCTAGTTACAGTGCAGCGCCTCCACCTCACCAGGGTCCCTGCGTCCGCATGGGGATGATCCTGGCGAGGAACTCCTCCGTGGTGCTCCTCTCTGTACACTCATTCCAGATAGATACACGAGAGGGTTTCTGGCTGAACTCATCTTTATTGACACGGCAGGGCAACTGCCCTCCACAAGGAGTATCTTCAGCCGCTCATCTCGCCAGTGCTCCCTTTAGTTAGGTATGTCACCCAGATCAGGGATTCACTATTCCCGCAGGAATCACTGTCCTGTGCCAGGTCCCTGGACACAGCCTCCCATGGAGTTACTATAACATAACTGACAGAACTCCTCCTCAGCTCTGACAAGAGCTTTCCAGCAACACTCAGCAACCAACTACTTTGCTACTCCACATCAACTTCAACTTTAGAACACAGTGCTGTGCCTTATGTAAGCTTCTGAGGCTGACACATCTCTGACATCACTAACCATGGAGTCAGAGCATGTGACCAGTCCCAGCCATACACAGAGCACCCCACCAGGATGTGAGGGGAAACCTCCATGATTACTGCTGGCATGCCCACACTTACCAGGCCTTACTGCCAGCAGGAGAGATGACTGTAGGCATTTTACATGACCGCTACATTCTCCCCCTGGTGAATCCCATCGTCCTCGCTGGGACCTAAATTTGCATACCTCTTTCCAGGAAGCACTGCAACACAAAACATAATTAGGTTAACATCCATACAAATTTTCAGCATATTGTAAACATGACTTCAGTACATATGAATACAGTCATCCGCCAAGCCCGCCCCGACCAGCAGCCACAGACCCGCAGGATGCGTCAGTACCCCCTAAAAATAGTGATCTGGGTCAGGTTTCCTCACTTCCCTGTTACCCATATCCAGGACCGTGACATAGTAATGCCTAGGTGACCCTCTCTCTGGCACATAGGTCACTCTATGTTTGTGAACATTTCTCCCTATGCTCCACACTCGCATCAGGGTGTCTATTCTTTCTTCTGCCTTTTTACCTACTATGTCGCTCCCCCTATTGGTTAAGTACAGCTCTATAGTTTCTTGGAGCCACAATTCCCTATTGTCCTCAATTTCATCCATCAGGGGCTCCGGAACATAGGGATACTCCAACCCATGGGATTTTTTATACTTGACTATTATAGCCCTCTCCGCCCTACTGACCCTGGTCAGATCAGCACTACCTGCCCTCCCAGGTAACACCCATGATAGGGGCTCATCCGGATCGACTGGATCTGATAGGGTGTCGGGACCCATGGGCGCTATGTCCCTACGCTCCAGCTGGAACCACCTCTTCTGTAGCTCCCTGTCCCTCTGCTCTGGTGTAAATTCCCCCTCTTTCCACCAGAAATCTACCACGTCCTCCCGCCGGATGAGGAACCGAGTACGGTCCATCCATGCGGAGTACCCCTCAAATAGTGGAGCCCACCACCGGGTCTCCTTAAAGGGATTAGGCCCTGGTTCCCGGTCATCATCAAACGAAAACACCCCTGACGACCTTGTGGATCGCGGTTTGGACCACCTTGATGACCCCGGAGCCTTTACTGCCGGTTGGGGTGCTGTACCCGCCACCCTCAATTCTCCTCCTCCCCGTGAGCCACCTTCCGTAGCTCCACTGAGCTGCCTCTCCCCAGTCCGTTTCTCCTCCCCCCCCAAAGGTATGTCCACAAGTTCCAAGCTGGGCGGTGAACCCGGTGACCGTGTGATGGGGGTAGGGGCATTAGCTAGGGCATGGGGTGGGGTATAGGGGCATGGGGCGGGACCCCACGGGGTTACGACCCGCTCCTGGCTGTCCGTAGACTGGTCCAAGGATGATGTCTCACCCTCCTCAGTCCTGACACCGTCTCTCCATTTTCTGGGCAATACGAGCGGTCGGGGGCCTTCCCCCAATCGCCGAAGCGTCGCTGCTTCCCCTTCCTGGGTTCCGCCGTCGCCACCGGAAGTGACGTCCTCCCCGGAACCGGAAGCGTCGCCATCTCGCGTTGGACCCCCATGCGGGATCTCTTCTTCCACGACGACATCCGGTTGCTCCGCCGTCGCCACCGGAAGTGATGCCGTCCCTCCACGTGCGCGTTGGGCCTGGCGCGGCCCTTCCAGCGCTTCGCCGTCTGTTGTGACCAGGTAAGAGATAGGGCTTTTTGGCTTACCCATCCGCAGGGGTGTAGGCGTCTCTCTCCCATCTCCGCCAGGTCCTGGGATGGCGGGACTCCGTCGGTCGGATCGCCTATCTGCGGGGGACGTCCGGTCACTCACCCCACGGGGCGTCGTTCTTCCCGTCTGTCTTTTCCGCTCCGTTCTTGCTACCGCCAGCTCACGGAGGTCCTCATCAGAGTAGTCCCCTCGCCCCGACCTAGGGGTCGCGGGGCGGGGTGAAAGTCTCTTTGCCCCTGTCTCGGGGTTTAATCCAGCCGCCTCAATGGCCAGTGACCCAGCCGACTTGACCGGCTCCAGTCCCCTGTCTCCGGAACTCGCGCGGTTCATCCACAGCGCGCCCGGGGACTCAGCAGAGCGCCGTGTCACATCCACCGGGGGGTCAGCAGGCTGTATTGGGACGAATGTGGGCATAGGCCACAGATACAAAGTCCCGCAATGAGGGCAACGTGCCATCGTATTCACAGTACCTCCGGGCAGCCCGCATTGTAGGCAGAGCCCGACTACCGTCTCTGTATTGGCCACCCTCACCACCAGCACCCCGCCGGGCACTGAGTAGGGCTGGGTGGAGACCATAGTGCCCACAGTGGAGGAGCAGGCCATTCTTTGTACAGGAGTCACTTCCTGCACAGGTCTCTCCTTCTCTGTGGTTCCTCGCAACTGACTGGTGGAAGTTGCTGGATCCGCCACTCCCTGCTTCGGCTCCTCCCTTCTCTGACAGAGTTGGAACCCGCCCCCAGGGGTTGCAATAATGGGCGGGTCCCACAGGGGAATATCATGCCCCTTAACTAAGACCGCTCCTTTCTCAGTCCTGGTGGGCGCGGCTAGCGTTTTCACGCCAATTTCCTCCTCAGAGCTGGATTCCTTTCCCGCGGCTAGTTCCCGCCTTCTCCTTGCAGCAGCTTTTTGCACAAGGTACGCTTTCTTGCAATTCACCTCCACGGCCGGAACTACTTTTTGTAGTGGCGCCGTCTGGATATCAGTCCCTGGGCCCAGTGGGTGCATCCCCACAGGCCATAATTGAAAGTCACTCCCCCTGGTAGAAATCAGGGGAGGGTCCCATAAACTCAACGGTTGCTGCCAGCAGGAGAGATGGCTGTAGGCATTTTACATGACCGCTACATTCTCCCCCTGGTGAATCCCATCGTCCTCGCTGGGACCTAAATTTGCATACCTCTTTCCAGGAAGCACTGCAACACAAAACATAATTAGGTTAACATCCATACAAATTTTCAGCATATTGTAAACATGACTTCAGTACATATGAATACAGTCATCCGCCAAGCCCGCCCCGACCAGCAGCCACAGACCCGCAGGATGCGTCAGTACCCCCTAAAAATAGTGATCTGGGTCAGGTTTCCTCACTTCCCGGTTACCCATATCCAGGACCGTGACATAGTAATGCCTAGGTGACCCTCTCTCTGGCACATAGGTCACTCTATGTTTGTGAACATTTCTCCCTATGCTCCACACTCGCATCAGGGTGTCTATTCTTTCTTCTGCCTTTTTACCTACTATGTCGCTCCCCCTATTGGTTAAGTACAGCTCTATAGTTTCTTGGAGCCACAATTCCCTATTGTCCTCAATTTCATCCATCAGGGGCTCCGGAACATAGGGATACTCCAACCCATGGGATTTTTTATACTTGACTATTATAGCCCTCTCCGCCCTACTAACCCTGGTCAGATCAGCATTACCTGCCCTCCCAGGTAACACCCATGATAGGGGCTCATCAGGATCGACTGGATCTGACAGTGTGTCGGGACCCATGGGCGCTATGTCCCTACGCTCCAGCTGGAACCACCTCTTCTGTAGCTCCCTGTCCCTCTGCTCTGGTGTAAATTCCCCCTCTTTCCACCAGAAATCTACCACGTCCTCCCGCCGGATGAGGAACCGAGTACGGTCCATCCATGCGGAGTACCCCTCAAATAGTGGAGCCCACCACCGGGTCTCCTTAAAGGGATTAGGCCCTGGTTCCCGGTCATCATCAAACGAAAACACCCCTGACGACCTTGTGGATCGCGGTTTGGACCACCTTGATGACCCCGGAGCCTTTACTGCCAGTTGGGGTGCTGTACCCGCCACCCTCAATTCTCCTCCTCCCCGTGAGCCACCTTCCGTAGCTCCACTGAGCTGCCTCTCCCCAGTCCGTTTTTCCTCCCCCCCCAAAGGTATGTCCACAAGTTCCAAGCTGGGCGGTGAACCCGGTGACCGTGTGATAGGGGTAGGGGCATTAGCTAGGGCATGGGGTGGGGTATAGGGGCACGGGGCCGGACCCCACGGGGTTACGACCCGCTCCTGGCTGTCCGTAGACTGGTCCAAGGATGATGTCTCACCCTCCTCAGTCCTGACACCGTCTCTCCATTTTCTGGGCAATACGAGCGGTCGGGGGCCTTCCCCCAATCGCCGAAGCGTCGCTGCTTCCCCTTCCTGGGTTCCGCCGTCGCCACCGGAAGTGACGTCCTCCCCGGAACCGGAAGCGTCGCCATCTCGCGTTGGACCCCCATGCGGGATCTCTTCTTCCACGACGACATCCGGTTGCTCCGCCGTCGCCACCGGAAGTGATGCCGTCCCTCCACGTGCGCGTTGGGCCTGGCGCGGCCCGTCCAGCGCTTCGCCGTCTGTTGTGACCAGGTAAGAGATAGGGCTTTTTGGCTTACCCATCCGCAGGGGTGTAGGCGTCTCTCTCCCATCTCCGCCAGGTCCTGGGATGGCGGGACTCCGTCGGTCGGATCGCCGATCTGCGGGGGACGTCCGGTCACTCACCCCACGGGGCGTCGTTCTTCCCGTCTGTCGGTTCCGCTCCGTTCTTGCTACCGCCAGCTCACGAAGGTCCTCATCAGAGTAGTCCCCTCGCCCCGACCTAGGGGTCGCGGGGCGGGGTGAAAGTCTCTTTGCCCCTGTCGCGGGGTTTAATCCAGCCGCCTCAATGGCCAGTGACCCAGCCGACTTGACCGGCTCCAGTCCCCTGTCTCCGGGACTCGCGCGGTTGATCCACAGCGCGCCCGGGGACTCAGCAGAGCGCCGTGTCACATCCACCGGGGGGTCAGCAGGCTGTATTGGGACGAATGTGGGCATAGGCCACAGATACAAAGTCCCGCAATGAGGGCAACGTGCCATCGTATTCACAGTACCTCCGGGCAGCCCACATTGTAGGCAGAGCCCGACTACCGTCTCCGTATTGGCCACCCTCACCACCAGCACCCCGCCGGGCACTGAGTAGGGCTGGGTGGAGACCATAGTGCCCACAGTGGAGGAGCAGGCCATTCTTTGTACAGGAGTCACTTCCTGCACAGGTCTCTCCTTCTCTGTGGTTCCTCGCAACTGACTGGTGGAAGTTGCTGGATCCGCCACTCCCTGCTTCGGCTCCTCCCTTCTCTGACAGAGTTGGAACCCGCCCCCAGGGGTCGCAATAATGGGCGGGTCCCACAGGGGAATATCATGCCCCTTAATTAAGGCCGCACCTCTCTCAGTCCTGGTGGGCGCGGTCTGCGTTTTCGCGCCAATTTCCTCCCCAGAGCTGGAGTCCTTTCCCGCGGCTAGTTCCCGCCTTCTCCTTGCAGCAGCTTTTTGCACAAGGTACCTTTGCTTGCAAATCACCTCCCCGGCCGGAACTACTTTTTGTAGTGGCGCCGTCTGGATATCAGTCCCTGGGCCCAGTGGGTGCATCCCCACAGGCCATAATTGAAAGTCACTCCCCCTGGTAGAAATCAGGGGAGGGTCCCATAAACTCAGCGGTTGACTCAGCACAGGGGCTGAATTAGTCACTGTCCATCCCGGCGCAGCCATAGCTTTCGCGCCATGCCCCCCATCAGGGCGGGGCTCTGCTGTTCGCGCCATTCCCGGCCAGCTCTGTGCAAGTTCTGCAGCAGCCATTTTTTCTGCGCCTGGCCCATGCGGTTTCCCTAGCAAGCGGGAACCGCCATTTTGGTTTACGTTTGAGCTCAAAAAGTCCATCTGTTTGCTCTCCTCACGGGGTTCTCCCCCAATTATGACAATTTCCTCACACTCTTCAAGGGTGGCCCCTCGCTGTCCCAGGCAGGATAAAAACGGGGCAGCCACAGCCTTTGCTCCGCTCCAGAGCAAACTCGTTAAAGACAATTCAGCGACAGTCTGCTCTTCAGTGGGTTGCACGCCACGGGTGCCCT
>WSYH01013725.1:0-16678 GCA_036426205.1 Ascaphus truei | reverse complement strand
CCTGGGCGTGTTTTTACTCTGCCACACTGGCACTGCGTGTTACCTCTACTGGTACTTCAAACTACTTTACTTGTATCCTGCCCCACTGCGTGTTCTACTTCCACAACTGCGTGTTACCTCGCCGCCCACACTGGCTGTTTTACTCGATCCCACCTCGTGACGCTCCACACTGCGTGTAACCTGGTAACTGCTGTCCACACTGCGTGTTACTCTGCCACACTGCGTGTTACTCTGCCACACTGCGTGTTACTCTGCCACACTGCGTGTTACTCTGCCACACTGCTTTACTACCTGCACACGCGTGTTACTCTGCACACTGCATACTGCACTGCTGCATGTTACTCTCCACACTGCATGCCGCATGTTACTCTGCCACACGGCATTCTGCATGTTTCTCTGCCTAGACTGCATTACTCTTGCCACACGCATACTGCATGTTATTCTGCCACACTGCATGCTGCATGTTTTAATATAATCTGCCACACTGCATGCTGCATGAATCTGCCACACTGCAGGCTGCATGTTAATCTGCCATACTGCATTTCTGTACTACTCTGCCATACTGCATAATGCATATTAATCTGCCATACTGTATGCTACTTTACCACACTGCAATGTTCTCTGCCCAATTGCGTTACTCTGCCATACTGCATAATGCATGTTACTTTACAATACTGCATGTTACTCTGCCATACTGCATACAATTTGATGGGACTTTGAACGCCCATGATGTTACCAGAAGCATACCAATCATTACTGGTCATGGGGGCAGTTATCTATGTTACAGTAACATTACAGAGCAGTACTGACGCTTTGTGTACGTTAGAGGAACATCTTGTACTATGTGCAATGGATTGAACCACATATTAAAGGACCCACTATGTTACCCCCAGATTAATGTACAACTCTGTAGTATTCAGCACATTGAATCATGTTACTACAGGTAAAACAGGTCTGAACTGATCTATTTCAACATATATAACAGGATCATGGTTGTTATACAATTGGTAACAGAATGAGTTTTTAAAGTATCTCTGCGTCAATAGTATCCAGTAGTAAATGCAAAGCTTCCCCGCGTGTGCTCCATGATTTGGCGGTGACAAGTTCTTTAAAAACAATGTGATCAGTGACGTGGGATCATAGTAACCATGAGACGGTGTCTTTCCACCAAACCGTGTTACTAAAAAAACAGATCATATAATGAATTGATCAGTACACAGTACAGGGGTTCCTCGCTATCCGTCGGTCTTATCCGCTAAAACAGCATTATCAGACGTTGGAATGGATTATCTGACGCGTCACGACGCTGCAGTTAACATTGGGTCCGCAATCCGACGGCGGTTTGCGGGACGGATTCTGCCGGATAACCGAGGAGCGCCTCTATATGTATGGCCGTATAGAATCACCGTGCGCTATACTGTATGCCTTTAAAAATCTCTATCAAAACAGATCTGCTTTAATCCCATGAAACATTGTGGCATGTCCCGTGTTACTGTCATGTTACAATAAAAGATCCTGTTAGTGGGTACAAGAAAAAGTCTATCTTGGTAGGGGTGGGCAACTCCAGTCTTCAAGGCCCACCAACGGCCAGGCACTAGGGATATTTCCGCTTCAGCACAAAGGTCCATCGTGTCGTTTAACGACCAGATGATGGCCACTGTGCTGAAGCAGGCATACAAAAACCTGACTGTTGTGGCCCTGAGGTGGAGTTGCCACGCTGGTCTAGTTAGTGCTTATCAGCCGTCTAAAGGACTGCACAAAAAAAAACTTGGAAACCGTGTCGCTGTAAAGAAAACAAGATTTGCAGTTGAAGTGAAGCCGGCGGGCGGGCCCTGGATGTTGTAAATTTGAGTGAATAGCGGGTTCCGCGAATGGAAATGTTGATTGAGTGACGCGGTCTGGAAGGGGTATGATTGAGTGAAAGCCGGGTCCCTGCAGGTTGTATGATTGGTGAAGCCGGTCCTGGAAGGTGTATGATTGAGTGAACCGGTCCCTGGAAGGTGTATGATTGATGAAGCGGGTCCCTGGAAGGTGTATGATTGAGTGAGCTGGTCCCTGAAGGTGTATGATTGAGTGAAGCCGGGTCCCTGGAAGGTGTATGATTGAGTGAAGCCGGTCCCTGAAGGTGTATGTGAGAAGCCGGTCCGGAGGTGTATGATTGAGTGAAGTCCGGGTCCCGGGAAGGTGTATGATTGAGTGAAGCCGGGTTCCCTGGAAGGTGTATGTTGTGAGTGAAGCGGGTCCTGGAAGTGTATGGATTGAGTTGAATAGAACCGGTCCCTGGAAGGTGGTATGATTGAGTGAAGCGAGGTCCTGGAATGTGTATGATTGAGTGAAGCGGGTCCCTGGAAGGTGTATGATGAGTGAACCGGGGTCCCTGGAAGGTGTATGATTGAGTGAAGCCGGTCCTGGAGGTGTAGATTTAAACCTGGTCCTGAGGGTATGATTGAGTGAAGCGGGTCCCTGGAAGGTGTATGATTGGTGAAGCGGTCCCTGGAAGGTTATGATTGAGTGCACGGGTCCCTGGAAAGGTTGTATGATGGTTTAGTTGAAAGCCGTCCCTGGAAGGTGGTATGGTTGGTAAGCCGGGTCCCCTGGAAGGTATGTTGAGTGAAGCCGGGTCCCTGGAAGGTGTATGGTTAAGTGAAGATCCTGGGTCCCTGGAAGTGGTATGGTTAGTGAACGCCGGGTCCCTGGAGGTCGGTCAATGGATTTAGATGAAGCCGGTCCCTGGAAGGTGTAGATGAGTGATGTCCATCTTGTGTTTTTTCCAATCTGTGTTACTGTCCATTCTCCTCTCCATCACCTGGAGAAACCTCCATACCTGTGTCTCTCCCATGCAGGCAGATGGGCGACACAGCAGCTCCGCCGTTTGTTCCTTTAACCTGAAGGATATTGGAGGTCTTCAACGGCAGCTACAAGGAGCCAGACAAGGAGAGCTCACGATGGATCGTACATGGGCCCAGTATCACCCTCTCCCGGGCAGCGTGTACCACGGTTCTAACTCTGGCAAACTGCCACTGGGTCAATATGGGTTCAGCGCAAAAGCACTGAGCCTCTTAACAACCGAACATAGTACATAGTTACGTAGTAGATGAGGTTTTAGACAACATGCTTTATCTTTATCTATACTGACTTATTTATTCCAGAGGAAGGCAAACAAAAAAAAACCCCCAGTGTCATATCCTCCAATGATATCCATAAGGGGAAAAATAATTCCTTCTAACTCCAAGAATTGGCAATCATCAGCATCCTTCCCATGTTTACTTATTTGGTATATCCATGTATACCCTTTCCTTTCTAAAAAGATGTCCAAACTTTTTTTGAACAAATCTATGTATCGCCACCAGTCTCCATGGGAAATGAATCCCCATGTGTAACTGCCTTACTTAAAGACCCCTTCCTTGTTGCTGGTGAATCTCCTTTCCTCCAACCTTAAGGGATGGCCCTGACCTTTGCACTGCCCTTGGATGAATGTTAATTTGAAAGCTCCTTGTATTGTCCTGATATTTGTATAGAGTTATCATTCCCCTCTTAGACGCCTCTTTTCTAATGTAAATAAATCTATTTAGCTAGCCTCTCCTCATAAGTTAGATGTCCATCCCTTTATAATTGGTGGCTGTTCTGCACTCTCTCTAGTTCCAGAATGTCGCTTTTTTTTAAGAGGGTCCCAAAACTGTACTCCCTATTCAAGATTGTGGTCTACTAATGCTTTGTAAAGGGGCATAATAATGTTTTTACTTCCCTTCCATCATTGCCGTTTAAATAAGAAAAATATTTGTTGCCTTGCACGCTACCATGACATTGGGCACTATTGCAAAGCCTGCTGTCTACAAGGACTCCTAAATCCTTCTCTCTATCAAGGGATTCCCCCATTCATCCCCATTTAATTTAAGTCGCTGCTTGTTCTGCTTCCCAAATGCATAACCTTACATTATCTGGTGTTAAACCTCATCTGCCATTTACCTGCCCACATTTCCAGTTCTCTCCAAGTCCTTCTGAAGAGAAAAGGACATGCTGCTCTGATTCTACTACACTTACAACAATTTAGTATCAATCAGCAAAGATGGAGACTTTGGAGCCATGCTGATTAGAAGGGAATCTCTCCGGGGCCAACCAATGGCAGCGATGTTTAAGGAGTGAAATGTGGGCGGATGACACATTGTGTTTTTAAGTTTAATCAGTGTTTGTTGTCTCACGGATCTAATGTGGAACTGCCAGTTATATCACACCCAGCCGATCCCTTGCCCCAGCGGGTGGTGAATCCTACGTATGTGGTCTTGTTTGTGACACACCCCCCATTGTTAGGCTTCCGGCCTTAGAAAACATGAGCTCTTCTAATGAAACCACGCGCCATGAACAGATGCCAGCCGTACTGGCTGGGTGCTACGTCACGGCATGGTGTGTAGGATCTGACAGGCAACGTTTGTTGACGTTAAATGCCTAACTTGCTCACTACAAAGCTGCGTGATCCTCCTTGAACAAATCCACTGTGTGTTGTGTGCTGTGTGTGGTGGTGCTGGTGTCTGGGTGAACAAAAATATATATATATTACACAGATTGGGGTCCAGGCATCAAAATCAGCACACCTGCATGTAGTCTTCAGACAAAGAATGTATTGAATTCACAGGGCACTGCATCAACGTTTGTTTCAACCCAGAGGACATCTCTCAGGGTTCCTGTCATCTGATTCCCATGCTGTGCGTTATTACAGTTGTGTATACAGCGAGCGTTAGCTTAAGGGATCCATGTTGTGTAACCCACATGCGCTTTTTCAAACAAACTGGGGGCAAGCTGTGATGCTATTTGCCATGTCATTAAAAATCCCTGAATCTGCGCAAAAAAAAAAGTTGGGAAGCAAGTTATCAGAGGTGATAATGGTTGAAAGGCCCCCCCCAGCGGTTGCAGAACTGTTAAGAATGTGACTGTACTAAAGTGATCTTTTTATTTGAGATGTGTGTGTGTGTGTGCTGTGTGTGTGGTTGCCCCTGTGTGTGTGTGTGTGTGTGTGTGTGTGGTGTGATTGTGTGGTGGTGTGGGTGTGGTGTGTGTGGTGTGGGTGAATGCCTGTGTGTGTGTGTGTGTGTGTGACTCCTCTATATATTATGATGTGCATTCTCTACTCTGTGTCTTACCCTATCTGTGTAGACTTTTATACTGTGTTTTTTGTGTTTCTACTTACTCTACTATCTATACTCTATATATATATATATATATAAGACTGATAATTACTAGATATGTGGACGCCTGTTTAATGTAGCTACCGTTAAGTAAGGACATACAGTGTGATTGTTGCAGTGGTGAGCTCAGCTTGCAGTGTGTCTCCTCCGCAGGTGCTCACGGTGGCTCCTCCCGGATAAAAGGCCTCATTTTACATGAAGGATCCTTTCCTGATGGACGGGATGGTCTCTCCGGTTGCGGTCGGCCACGTGCTGATCAAACAGAATGTCCGCATACACCAGGATTGCCATAGATACAAGTGAAGCGTGTCAGCTGACTCACCTACCACTGTGGATGTTCCTGGGCGACAGGTAGGCTAGAGCACGGAAGCAAAGCCCTGATATTAAAGTGTCTGTATTGTATACGAAGCCCCAGTATCGTAACTCGGAAATTGTAGTAACAGGGTGCATGCGGCCAAAGTGGGGGGTGGGAGAAATATTCATGGGGGGGGCGTTGGTGGCTAGAGATCCCCGCGCTCTCCCCCAAGGCATTAAAGTAAATGCCAGGGGCCGCGAGGTCTCTTGTATCTTCCTCCTACCTTATCTTGGCGACGAGTCTGCCATGGTGACCAGCGTCAAATGGCACAGATCGTCGTCACGGAGACGACGTTACGTCATCTGCATGACACAGCGGCGTGCCCTTGGACGCGTCCAACGAACTTAATTAATCCCGGTAGAGTGAAGTTACAGAGGCCTCACGCAATCCCACCTGAAAAATGGTAATTTAAATGCTCGGGGAAAGAGGTGAGGGTGCCTCTGCAAACGCCCTCCCCCCCCATGACGATATCCCCCGCGCCCCCCACTGTGGCACAAGCTCTGGTCGAACATTGTGGGAGTTGGGGATTCTGAAGGTGGGGCCCTCAGGGACTGAATTTCAACACCATATGTAAATGAATGCAGTGATAGGATTTTGGACTGTGACTCATCGTAGAGGGAATCTGTCCCTAAGGAGTGTTGTTGGAGAACAGCCCGGCCTCCGTTCTACTAAGCTGTGGTTGCTGCCTGTGATAATCCCTATTGCCAAGTATAAGAAAGGTTTTCACTGCACGCCCCCCCGGTGACAAGAAGTATGTGTTTTCTTCATGGATGAGGATCAGGATTTCAGCTACAAGGTGCCAATGGTATCTAACAGATAAAGTTTCCATGCAACAGGCTGTGCTGTGTCAATACACGCATATGGGATCTCAGAGCATCCGTTGAGGAGCGGCCTTTCTGCCAGTTCGGAGCCGATTACAGAACCTGCTCCTGGCAGCCGACAAGTGAGAGACGTCCTCAATGTGTATAGCTTACAGGAACAAAAAAAATCTTCCCAAGCCCGCTGGTCAGGAAAGCGCATCGCACAGCCAGTGCTAATGCCAATTAATAGACGACGGGATTATGATAGTACAGCACGCCCAAACCACTTTATGCAAACAGACAGAACACCCACTAACTCAATATAGGCGCTTTTATCTACGTGTAACTACAACACACACCACTACACTACCTCAAGCAACTGATTGGTCTCACTTTTCGTCCAGTCCGTAAGGTACATGTTCCTTCCTCCTCAAATAATTTCTATATGCAAGCCACCCTCTACCTGAACAAGCTGAACAATCTGTTCTGGTCCACAAGGTTCAGCAAAGTATCCGGCCCTGCTACCTCTCCTCTTACCCGTGCACCCCAAAACTGGAACGGTCCTACCAGGACCTCACAGTCCAGCCTCACCAGTCCTAAGTTCTTCAAATTTAGCTCGTCTCACGTTAAAACTGGTCTGTAAACTGGTATCATACGACGCATAATCATAAAACAAATATTTTAATAAATAAATAAAACGTGAACTTTGGTGTCCTTGTATCGCCACACCCGGCACCTGATCCACAGAGCAGGGTTTCAACCCGGGGCATCCCAATAACGCAGCGATAACGAGGCATGTTAGTATGTGAGTTGTTGAGTTGAGAGCCTTTTACAGGGCAAATCCCGCTAGTTTGTAAAAAAAGTAAAACAAACTGACGCAAGTTGGGTGGAACACAGGTTCATGCGCTGCCTAAACAATGTATTAGTCCTAAGGCAACCATTTTGGATGTTTTGGTTTTCTTGGAAATTAGGGTGAATTGTCCTTTTCATTGCGTTGTCAGTCAGGACATCCGAGTGGGATCATTACATCGGGAGTTCGGTGATGGACCGTTTGTAAAAGAGGGAATCCCTTCCCCAAACACTTTCACATTAACCTTTGTGGCCGGAGGGACCGCACAACCAGAGTGCCACGCACACTCCGGCACCACAGCCAATCCTATGGACTGCCCCGGAGAGACGTGCCCTGATTTGAGGCTGTCGCTGGGACGCGAGTGGAATAGGAGGCGTCCTCCGTCTCCTCAGCGGTCAGATTCCGGGGAGCGCAGACGCCGTGTCCCCCATTAACATGTAGCTAACTCAAATGACTGGCATATACTTAACGACTCTGGGCGTGCCAGGCCCACAGGACATAGCGGCTACGGCAGCCAGCCCCGGCACCTTGTTAGGGTTCCATTGAATCGCCTTCCTGTGTGGTTGTCTTCAGGGAGTCCTGTTCTTTGGACCTCATTACTGTGGAATCTCCAGGTGCCTCTCAACCCAAGAAAAAAATAGTGTGTTACGGTAGACTCTTGACTGCGTGTTGGCCAGAGACCCTTACTGTGCCCTGGGACCGGGACATGCGCTCTCTAGTCCCGGTGCCAGCAAATCACCAAAGTCGCAACGTACCGTGTGAATAATAGCTGCACGTAGTACCCCGAGCCAAACCACAAAGTATCATGGCGGAACGGGAGCGGGAAAAAGGGTAGAAAACTCCATAAGGGCCTATGCATGCTGGCACTCAAATGCGCTGCTGCTTCTCCATCAAATGCATTAACCAGATTTAGATTTTTTTTGTCCCTCTGCGTTAATGTATTATGAGTGAAACAAACCCTACAAAGAGAGGTTGGGAGGGAAACCCAAAAAAGGGCAGTGGGAGGGTGGGAGGTGAAATCCCACAAGGGAGTGGTGAGGTTTGAGGAGGGAAACCCACAAAGGGAGTGGGACCCGCCCGGAAACCCACAAGGAGAAAACAAGGTGTGCTGGGGGGGAACATTGCAGTATAAAACGGGGTATTTTAATATGAGTGACCCACACATTGCCAGTGCTAACTCTGCAGTGCGTTCTGCTTATTCTTTGAGCTGTAAGAAACTCCTTGGTTCCAAGACATTGATCTGGGGAAACCCAAACACTCACTGTCCCCGGAGCCCAGCAGGCAAAGCCCAGCACCGCAGCGAGCGGCCATGGCCAGTGCACTCGACCTCACACCAAGCGAGACGTCCCGAGAGAAACTGGGTACACCCAGGGATTTTGCAATAAGTAGAACGACCAGAGACAGAATCTGCCTGATCAAGCAGAAGAAAAGAGACTTAGAAGGGTTGGTGGGGGGGCACCCTCCCTAGGCGCTGTGATTTTTAACCCCCCGTACAAGGACCTGCTGTACGATGTGGCCTTGTATTCTACCATCTAAGAGTTGCACACCAGTGAGGACCCGGGCTTTCCAATCAGAACAATATGAGGCGTTACATTGTTCCTAATATGTGTGATGCGGTTTTGTAATTCCCAGCATGTCGGCCTTCTGCTCCCGGACCGAGTTTTCATAAGGGGACCCCTGCAGCCCTGATCCAGTGTGGCAGAGTAACACGCAGTGTGGCAGAGTAACACGCAGTGTGGCATCTGGCCAACATTTTTTTATGTACCATATTGCCCCTGAATATAGTGCTATGCTTTTTTTCCTAAAAATGTCCTTCGGAAAACTGTTAGGGACGTATTATGTGCGTATTATGTGCGTATTATGTGCGTATTATGTGCGTATTATGTGCGCGGCCGCGCTGTATTCGGGCCAGTACGGTACTAGTCTGTTTATAAATGTGTCAGTCACCAACATTTCCCTCCGGTAACAATCACTGCCGCCGGTTACCTTGCGTCATAGGGGACTCGTGCATTGAATTGTACACAGTGACACATTGTATCTCCTTCCCCGGCCCTTACCACTGCGAGCTGAACACGCCATAGAAGGTGCTGCGCTCAGGATCCTCCGGGTACAACAAGGAGACATGCTGGATAACGTTGAAATGGAAGTAGTCGGGGTGGGAGCAGAGCAGCTGGGCTTTAAGGAACGTGGTCCATTTGTTCTGCAGAACTTTATCCCCTCCAACATCGTTCTGCAGGACACAAAGCAATTGGAATTTATCTGATGTAGCAGCAAAGCTATGAACTTGCCATCCACGTTCCCACGTTTGTTGTGGATTGTGGCACCGATTCATGGACCAATATGAGAGTACTTTATGGATGAAATTATAGTGTACAGAACTTTCCAAACCTCACAAGTCTCTTCTTCACATGTACATAGCCAGGGCTCGACAAATGCACTCGCCCGCTCGCCACAGGCGGGTGAATTTTGGCCGCTATAGAGTGCTTACCTGCGGCAGGGCCCGGCGGCGTGGTGCGGCGATCTACGTCTTGCCCTGCAAATTGTACTCTTTCCCCTGCAGGTCCTGAAAAAATGGCTGCATCACGGCGTCCCGTTGCCATGACAATGGAAACGGCGCCATTTTTTCAGGACCTGCAGGGGAAAGAGTACAATTTGCAGTGCAAGACGTAGATCGCCGTACCACGCCGCGGGGGAGTCGTGAGTGGGGGGGGGTGTGAGGGAGTTTTTATGAGGGGGGGAGGGGGCAGTGACTTTGGGGGAAGGGGGGCGTGAGTGGGTTTTTCCCTAGTTTGTCGAGCCCTGTACGGAGCTTTCCAAACCTCACAGGTCTCGTCTTCAAGAGTACTGCACTGTTGAAGTGTATGTGCCCTTGACATCGCACTTGAAAAAGAGACCAGTGAGGTTTTTCACTAACAAAGAAGTGTCATGCTGGATCTCTAAAAAGCATCACAACATTACAACAAATCTATACTTCTCCAGGACCTATATGGTTACTACAGCTTTGAACTGCTGCCATACAAAACTGGTAGAAATTAAACATCAATGTGCTGCTTATTGTGGCCTAACCTCTGTTGAATTGAAAAGACATACATTTAGGCCTGAAAATGCATCTTCCTCTGCATGACACCAGCCACAAACTAGTTGTAATACAGAGGTAATCTCTTACTCATAGAAGAATGCTAAAGTAGGTTCAACAGCGATTAAATGTGTAAGGCCCCCGTAAATACGTATTTCATTTCTACATTCTACGAGGTAAATGTCGCCTTCCTCGTATGTGATAAGTGGGTCTCTAACTGACCTAGTGCCTGGAAGGGAGGAGGAAGCGGGGTCCTGTGAGCCACCCTCTTATCACATATGTGATGTCCCTAACCCCACTGACTTATCAGCCAGGGGCTGTCTCAGATTAAAGCAACGAAGACAACACGTGTGTGAGATGCAGAGGGGAATTATTCAAGTGTTGTAATCAGCCTGGGTGAATGGAGCGATCCAACGTGCCGGGCACGATGGCCAAGGTGTAAAGTGCCTAGGCCGGGGGAGTAAGCTACTCCGGTCCTCCAGCCCCCCCGAACAGGTCAGGTTTTCAGGATATCTCAGCTTCAGCACAGGTGGCTCAATCAGTGGCTCAGTCTTCAACTGAGCCACTGATTGAGCCACCTGTGCTGAAGCAGGGATATCCTTAAAACCCAACCGGTTAGTGGCCCTTGAGGACTGGAGTTGCCCACCCCTGGGGTAGTTGGCAAAACCAAATACAATTAGGTTATGGAGGGTCACGTAATTACAGACAAAGGCAGCCAATCAGAGTGCTCCATGCCGGTCCGACAGCACCAGCGCCGGGTCAGCTCCCCTAACTTGGGATTGCTTATTGGGGACGCAGCCTTATCATGACAGCCAGTGACCTCTGAACCTCACGTACTTTGCACACGCGGGCGACACGGGACACCTTGAACTTCTCGTAGAAGTCAAACTCCTTCATCGTCTCTTCGAAGAAGAAATACACCTTGCTGTCAGCAGCGGGGCCCGGAGCCACGAAAGAGGCCACGAAAGAGGTGTCGGCTGAGGGACAGAGAGAGAACATTTTAATAAACACCTGCACTGCACCGAGGTTCAGCTCAGCCTCACGGGGCCGGCGGGCTTTCCGTACGCAAAGAACCGCGGGAGGCTTTCAAAACGCATTGCAACGCCATGTTACCCTTTGGGTTATACTCGTGGCTACTGTCCCACGGCCACAGTCGCTCCTACCATCCACTGCACCTAACCACCATCAAGGCCAGGTACTGCCATCTACTGCACTTACCCACCATCTAGGCCAGGTACTGCCATCTACTGCACATACCCACCATCAAGGCCAGGCACTGCCATATACTGCACCTACCCACTAGCAATGCCAGGCACTGCCATCTACTGCACTTACCTACCATCAAGGCCAGGCACTGACATCTACTGCACCTACCCACCAAGGCCAGGCACTGCCATCTACTGACACCTACCCACCATCAAGGCCAGGCACTGGCATCTACTGCACTTACCCACCATCAAGGCCAAGCACTGCCATCTACTGCACCTACCCACCATCAAGGACAGGCACTGCCATCTACTGCACTTACCCACCAAGGCGCAGGCAAACTGCTAATTTACCTGCACCTACCACCATCAAGCCAGGCACGCATCTACTGAACTTACCCACCATCAAGTGCCAATGCACTGCCATCTACTGCACCTCCCACCAGCAAGGCCAGCAACACTGCCATCTACTGCACCTACCCCCCATCAAGGCCAGCGCTGCCATCTGACTGCCTACATCTACACCCCCCATCCGGCCCAGCGCTTGCCATCTACTGCACCTACCCACCATCAAGGCAAGGCGACTGCCATCCACTGCACCTACCCACCATCAAGGCCGGTACTGCCATCCATGCACCTACCCACCATCAAGGCCAGGCGCTGCCATCATACTTTGCCCTACCCACCACCAGGCCAGGCACTGGCATCTACTGCACTTACCCCCACCAGCAAGGCCAGGCGCGCCATCTAATCTACTGCAACCTACCCACCATCAAGTCAAGGCGCTGCATCCACTGCACCTCCCCCCATCAAGCCACACTGCCATCTAACGGCACCCACCCACCATCAAGGCCAGGCACTGCCATCTACTCCTGCCACCTACCCACCATCCCAGGCCAATGCAACTGGCATCTACTTGCACTTAACCCACCAAGGCCAGGCGCTGCCATCGTACCTGCACCTCCCCCCATCAAGAGTCCAGGCGCTGCCATCCCCTGCACACTGCACCTACCACCCATCAAGGCCAGCAACTGCCATCTACGCGCACCCAGCCCACCATCAAGGCCAGGCATTGCCATCTACTGCACTTACCACACCAGCAGGCCAGCACTGCCATCTACTGCATCTACCCACCAGCAGAGGCCGAGCGCTGCAATCTACTGCCCTAACCCCATTAAGGCCAGGCCGCCATCTACGGCACCCTACCCACCATCAAGCCAGGCGCTGCCATCCACTGCAACCTACCCACCATCAAGGCCAGCGACTGCCATCTACGGCACCCACCCACCATCAAGGCCAGGCTGCCTCTCTACTGCACTACCCCACCAGCAAGCCGGCACTGCCATCTTCTCTGCATCTACCCACCAGCAGGCCAGGCGATGCCACTCTCTGCACCTAACCACCATTAAGGCCAGGACACTTGCCATCTACTTGCCCTTATTTACCCTCACCTGCTTGCCTCTTACTCTCCAACTACCACTTATATTGTAAGCTCTCTCGGGGCAAGGGATTCCTGTCCCATATGTTCTGATCGTGTTTTTGTTGCGCTTATTGCATATATAATGCCCTGCTTACCGTCTCTCTTGTCACGCGCCGAGCCACAGCCGTGGGCCGCTATATACAGCTATCATCACTGATGTGGAGAACCTACCCCCCCCGTTCCCCTACCCTCTGCATGGAAAATACTACGGAGCTGGGGCGATATATTTCATTTATTATCTCTCACCACCTCTAACATTTAATACCCAAAACCGCGCCAACGCCTCCGCGCGGGAAGGCGTCTGCCCTGGCGTGGGCAGGGGGCTCTGACCAACGCAGTCCACGCGCGCAGCGCAGCGCAGTTGGGGCCGGTGTTCGGACGCGTACAAAAAAAACAACTGACCACAACAAAAAAACCACCAAGAAATCACAAACCCAAACACGAAAAAAAGCCCGCACCTAAAAGCAACCACACCCCAACAAAAAAAAGAAAACACAACAACGAACCCTCGAGACAAACAAACCCACAAAAATCGAAAAAACTGGTAACCAGAAAAAAACAAAGCAAGCCTCTCAACAAGCCAAAATGACCAGCTAACCGAAAAACAACGCCAACCAACTGATACCTCAAAAAGCCACACGAAGCGAACCCAAACCGTGCGCAATGACACAACAAAGCAGCCAACAACAGAAAAATCACCACCCGCCACACCAGAACAATTATCAAGCAGCAGAACAGCTTTGAACAACACCACCACGCCTAATTACACAAGCCGGACTGAACGCCCGGAGATCCAACTAGACAGGGTCCCAAAAACCACCTCCAAAGCGACAGGACCGGACCGGGTAGCGCCCGACCCAAAAGACCCTCCACACAAACACTGGTAACCACAAACCAAGGACCGTCGGTCTTCGCGCGGGTCTGTTGCTGATTGTTAACTGGAAGATGAGGGGCTCGTTGCCCTTGAAATTGTTCATCGTCTCCGTGTACGCTCGCCGTCTGGCATAGACCGAAGAGAGGTTCGTCCCCGGGTCCACCACACAGGTGTTACATAGGGGAAAGACATAGTGCAACTAGTAATTGGTCGCTTATAACGAGGGGTTTAAGGATAATCCACTTCAGCCAGTGCTTCATCATCCCTGCGGGGCTCAATCAGTCCCTGCTCAGCACAGGTGGCTTCAAATCAGTTCCCTGCTTCAGCCCAGGTGGCTCAATCAGTCCCTGCTTCAGCACAGTGTCTCATCGAGAGGCTCAGTCCTTGACTGAGCCCCTGTGCTTAAGCTGGATATATAAAACCTGACCTGTTGGGGGCCTTGGCGACTGGAGTTGAGGATCCCCTAGGGTTATCTATACTATAATTGTAATTGATTCCGTTTGTTTTTGTTTGTATGTCCCGAAGCATCGAATCTCAGCCAACACGTACTTCCCCCATTCCAGCCCACCTGTCCGCGACCACCGGCCCCTGACATCCTGCTTCCACCCAGCCTCCAGACCAAAACCAGCCCTGACATCCGCTTACAACACCCAGAATGCACGCCACCGGCCCGTGACATCCGCTTAAACCACACCCAAACCTTGCCCACCTGCCGCCAACCCGGCCCCTGACAATCCGTTTACCACAACCACCCAAGCCTGCCGCACACTCGTCCCCTGACATCCAGCTTACAACACCATCCTGCCACACCCAGCCCCGGATCCAGCTTACACACCAAAACTACTGGCCGCACTCGCCGGCCCCTGACATCCGCTTACCACCCAGCTGCCGCCCCCACCCTGAGATTCTCTTACAGACCCGGCCTGACGGAAAACACCTGCTCCTGAGATCCCGTTACAAAACACCAGCCTCCGGCCACCATCCAGCTTCCACCCCGCCTGCCGGACAAAGCTTGAGATCCACTTACATAACACACCCAGCCTGCTGCCCACCATCCTGATATCAAGCCTTACACACCCAGCCTGTCGGACCCAAGCTGAAATCCAGCTTACACACCCAGCCTGCCACACCCAGGGCCCGAGATCCAGCTTACACACCCAGCCTCCGACAACCAGCCCTAGATTCAGTTACACACCACCGCTGGACACCAGCTGAGACCAGCTTACCACACACATCCTGCCGGACACCAGCCCCTGAGATCAAGCTTACACAACACCTGCTGACTTGTACACTCTGCCTCTGAGATCCAGCTTACACACCCGCTCAAGCCGGACACCAGACCTGAGATCCAGCTTACACACACACACCTGTCGGACACCAGCCTGAGATCCACTTCACACCCAGCCTGCCGGACACCAGCCCCTGAGATCCAGTTTACACACCCAGCCTGCCACACACCAGCCCCTGAGATCCAGGTAAAGAAATATTGCATTGCACAACATCTGCACTTCCACGCCTACATTCACCTGTGCAATTCCCTCCTTTTAAGCCGGGTAAGGAGAGGGGTTATACTATATAATAATATTAATCGTTACTACTACTGTTATTAACATGATTTAGAACCAATCCAACCCCTAGGACTTTGCCCCACATCCTGGAAGTTGCAGGGAGCGGCGCCTCACTTCTCCCTGACTCACCAGCACACGGACACTTCCTGTACTGCACGCTTACGCCGTTACTGCACCTCTCACCGCTTGTAAACACGGAGCTCCTCTTATCTCCTTACCGTATACACACCCTCAAGTATATATCCGGCCTGTCTGCAGCACCGCCACTGCAGGCATGACTGAGAGATCAATGAAGAGCTTGATACGTCTCGTTACTTGTATCAGGAAGTCTCTCGTTAGTTACAAAGGTTTTACAGCCCACAACACGTCTCTGAACACAGACATGTTTGTAGAAAGGGAAGGTATACAGGGATAGGCCTAATAAGTAAACATGGGAAGGATATTGATCCAGGGAGTAATCTGATTGCCAATATTTGGAGTCAGGAAGGAATTTATTTCCCCCCTCATGAGAATGAATCCGTTATTGCAGCGGTTCTCCGCCCCAGTCCCCAAGAATACACTGCACTTGTCACTGGGAACACAGACTGTCAGCGTGTCCGCGATTAACGTTTACCTGTGTGAGTAATGGTGGCGCCGTCATTCCAAGGGCCACCGCAAAGCTTACACATGACCTGGGGCTTTGAGGAATGACAAACAGCCCGGTCACCAAAGATAAAGATCGGTTTCCATTATTTCCCAATACTTTCACAGGGGGCGCGTCGGGTGTGTTTATGGAATGTGTTACTCCTGTATGTGCCACGTGTGAAACACGCCGTGGCCTGGTTACTTCCGTTCTAGGCAGGACTGTCCCTTCCAATCCCAGTACTTGGAACCCAGGAATACAGAGGGGAGGTCAGGTTTTCAGGATATCCCTGCTTCAGCACAGGTGGCCCAATCAGTCCCACCTTCAGCACAGGTGGCCCAATCAGTCCCTCCTTCAGCACAGGTGGCTCAATAAGTCCCTGATTCAGCACAGGTGGCTCAATCATTCCCAGCTTCAGCACAGGTGGCTCAATCAGAACCAGCTTCAGCACAGATATCCCAATCAGTCCCTGCTTCAGCACAGGTGGCAGAATCAGTCCCTGCTTCAGCACAGGTGGCACAATCTGTCCCTGCTTCAGCACAGGTGGCACAATCAGTCCCTGCTTCAGCACAGGTGGCACAATCAGTCCCTGATTCAGCACAGGTGGCACAATCAGTCACTGATTCAGCACAGGTGTGGCACAATCAGTCACTGATTCAGCACAGGTG
>WSYH01013724.1:0-16685 GCA_036426205.1 Ascaphus truei | reverse complement strand
TGCTTTTTTAAAAACAATGGGTGGTTTTGGAGCAAGAATTTTTTTTTAAATTGGATCCATGAGTAAAATGCGCCAGTGTTTGGTCAGAATATTTTTTATAGAATTGTGAGAGGAATTAAATTGAGTTACAAAAAATGGTGTCTCTTGTTTATCTTTTTTATGATTTACAGAAAGGGAATCGGTTATGTGTATATTGTCAGCTTGTGAGCCACTATTCTTACATACTTTGTTTTTGGCATACAGTTGTTTTCTATTTTTCTTTTTTAATAATGAATCTCTATTTTTATTCAGTGCTTTGAAATTGGATTCAGATATCAATTCCTCCTGATAGCCCTTTTGCCTAAAACGTTTAATTAGTATTTGTGACTGTTCCATATAAGTATCGACGGTTGCACAATTTCTCCTGATGCGGAGAAATTTGCTATATGGAATATTTCCAATACACTTCTTTTGATGTCCGCTTTTGGGATGTAAATAGGAATTAACGTTAGTGTCTTTAAAAAAGGTTTGTGTGAGGAGGGAATCTCCCTGAATGTAAATAGATAGGTCCAAGGAGGTTGTATAGTCCTTCTGGACTTCTTTTAATTTTACCTTTACCAGCAATGTCCAGAAGGACTATACAACCTCCTTGGACCTATCTATTTACATTCAGGGAGATTCCCTCCTCACACAAACCTTTTTTAAAGACACTAACGTTAATTCCTATTTACATCCCAAAAGCGGACATCAAAAGAAGTGTATTGGAAATATTCCATATAGCCAATTTCTCCGCATCAAGAGAAATTGTGCAACCGTCGATACTTATATGGAACAGTCACAAATACTAATTAAACGTTTTAGGCAAAAGGGCTATCAGGAGGAATTGATATCTGAATCCTATTTCAAAGCACTGAATAAAAATAGAGATTCATTATTAAAAAAGAAAAATAGAAAACAACTGTATGCCAAAAACAAAGTATGTAAGAATAGTGGCTCACAAGCTGACAATATACACATAATCGGTTCCCTTTCTGTAAATCATAAAAAAAGATAAACAAGAGACACCATTTTTTGTAACTCAATTTAATTCCTCTCACAATTCTATAAAAAATATTCTGACCAAACACTGGCGCATTTTACTCATGGATCAATTTAAAAAAAAAAAAATTCTTGCTCCAAAACCACCCATTGTTTTTAAAAAAGCACAGACATTAAAAACCATCCTTGCCCCTAGTCTATTAAAGGGAACAGATAAACAACCTAAGAGAGACCTAAGGGATAGATTGGGGGTGGTGGGAAACCACAGACGCGCTAGGTGCAAGATTTGCCCAAAAATGCTTTCATGCAAGACTTTTAAATCTTGCGTCACAGGGATAAACTATAAAATCTCAAATGTTATCGATTGTCTGTCCACGTATGTAGTGTACATATTGCAGTGCAGCTGCGGACTGCAGTACGTGGGCAGAACAAAGCGAAATATGAAACTGCGCATCATGGAGCACCTACGTAACATCACCAATATTCCCAAACTAGAAGCTACCTCCAAACCTCTTACTCATCTTCTGACCCACTTCAAAGATGTGCATAACTGTAGTACAGTGGGTGTACAATATATGGGAATTGAGATAATAATGAGCGATGTGAGGGCAGGAGATAGAGATCTACAACTTGCCAAACGTGAGCAATTTTGGATCTTTACTCTCCAGTCCAAATACCCAGGAGGTCTCAATGACTATATTGAACTCACACCCTTTTTGAGATAAATGGATATTAGGGGTTGCAATAAGACCAATTAGGTTTTATCCATATCTATGGTTATTGGTTTCCATTCCCCTTCCGCACCCCCCCCCCCCTTTTTTTACTTTTTTTATGTCTGTCCACGTATGTAGTGTACATATTGCAGTGCAGCTGCTGACTGCAGTACGTGGGCAGGACAAAGCGAAATATGAAACTGCGCATCATGGAGCACTTACGCAACATCACCAATATTCCCAAACTAGAAGCTACCTCCAAACCTCTTACTCATCTTCTGACCCACTTCAAAGATGTGCATAACTGTAGTACAGTGGGTGTACAATATATGGGAATTGAGATAATAATGAGCGATGTGAGGGCAGGAGATAGAGATCTACAACTTGCCAAACGTGAGCAATTTTGGATCTTTACTCTCCAGTCCAAATACCCAGGAGGTCTCAATGACTACAGTATATTGAACTCACACCCTTTTTGAGATAAATGGATATTAGGGGTTGTAATAAGACCAATTAGGTTTCATCCATATCTATGGTTATTGGTTTCCATTCCCCTTCCGCACCCCCCCCCTCCCTTTTTTTACTTTTTTTACTTTACTTCTTTTCTTTTTTCTATCCTTTTTTCCCCCCCTTTTCCTTCCCCCACCCTCCTACCCCCCCTTTCCCTTACCCCTCCCCCCCTCTTTCCCTTTCCCTTTTTTCCCTCGCACCCTCCCTCCCCTTAAACCTCCCCCTCCTCTCCACGTTCATTCCCCACTCCCCACCTACCTTTTCACTTACTTTCCTTCCCCCACCCCTTTCCCCCACCCCCTTTTGACTTCCCATGCTGGTCCCCCCCCCCCTCTCCCCTCTTCCTTTCTCCTTGCTTTTCCCTCTTCTTTCTTCCATTCCTTCTTTTCCTATATTTTTCTCCTTCTAATTCAATGTATTTTTATGTATTTATTGTATGTATCATTGTGATTTAAGTGTGGTCTTGCAATATTATTGTATTATTGCTTGAAAAATTATGGGTTTATCATTTACATGGGTGGCTTTTAACAGTAAGTTTAATTTATAAATTATTCCAATAACATTACCAATCAATATTTAATCTAGTTACATATTTACATATTGGTATGTACTAAAGGTATAATGCATACCATTTGCATCAATTACACCTTCCCAACTCAGCTGGTATCTTGTATTTATTATGCATGTCACTTATATCGCCTAACTAATTATCCTATTGGGATCCCAGTATGACTGTATAAAAGGCCCCCACGTAGGTGTCCAAAATTACGCCTGATGAAGCACAATACCGTGTGAAACGCGTTGCGAAGCCCACACAGTGCTATTGGTAATCAGCCCATTGGTGTAACAAGCCCCAGCACTCCCACTAACAACCAGAGACTCTTTCGGCTTGCCGGAGTGAGTTTCTTTGGGAAACCGGCGTTTGAGGCGGGCTACTATTCACGGGTCCTGCGAGAAGCCGCAGCCCGGAAGGAAGAACAACGTGTGTCGAGCCAGGCAGCCCCAGCGCGCGGGACTGACTAGTAAGCCTCAGCACCATCCCCCTGCGCCCAGGACACCACCAGGACTGTTGCCCCTGCACTGCTCTACTGGACTTATATATCCCTATATGTAAGTTTTTACTTGTTATTATCAAATTGTTTTTATTAAATCTTGACCCTTGGTGCGCTCTTGTGTTTCATTTCCAGTAAATCACACTCCATTATATTTTCTTGGTATTTGTTGCATGCAGATTACAGAAAAGAGCCATTACATTCTTCCCTTCCAGCTGTGCCCTGACTCAGGCTTTAGGCCCAGGTCAGGCCTGTTGGACCTCTCCTCACATCTCCTTATGAGATGGCGGGCAGATGTTGCTCACTCCAAAGAGGGAGGAGAGAGAATGATAAGAGCCCAGAATTTAGGAAAGTGCCATTATTTATATCCTGGGAGTGGCTGTAACTCTGACTCATAACAAACCAGATCTGGATACTGATAGGCCCTCACATCCAGTGTGTGGTCCACTCAGTACCCACCCCTCAGGTTGGCACTCTCTGGCTGTTGCTAAGGCCCGCCCTTGGTTACTCTGTTACAATCCAAGGATTCAAAACCACACAAGGCCTTAGGAAGGAATTATCCCCTCCACTTCCAGCACCTAACAGGGCTTACATTGGTAGGGCCCAGGAAAAGACATAGCGGCTGGGAGGCTATGCTATACCATCATATAGATCTTCATAAAATGTTTAAAATTCCTCCACTATTAGTTTTGGGTTGGCCGTGGTAGATCCTGATTTGCGCTCACTTTCAGAATCGGAGCCCGCGTTCCGTGACTCTGAACTTCCCGCCTTAGCCATCTCCAATCTATTAAAATAGTCCGTTAGTACCGGGGTCCCCCCTTTTGGCCTGTTTGGATGTTCCTATGCTTGATTTTGCCGCCGCTGTCGGATTTGCGATATTTATCCGCCGCTTTACATTCTTTTTACTGCCGGTGGGGGCGGAGCCCAAGTTTTAGGCAACTATTCACCTTGCCGACGCGCATGCGCTCCCCGTAGAACATTTTTAAAAGTGCAAAGTCATTCAATATTGCTGGTGACTGCTGTGTCACTCCTCTGTAGACGTGCCACTTTAATAAAACTGCAATTTGGTTTTCAGGCGTGGGCGTTGCCTAGTGGCAAAGGCATATATAGCTGCTTTTGAATGTTACTATTATGCTTCAGCAGCACCTTGGTTAGGATCAGGCTGTTTATTTATTTCTTTTCCTGGGGAAGCTGTGCCTTTAATTCAAACTGGTGGTGGCCATCTTGGATCCGGCTGAAACGCAGGCTGGAACGCACGGAGCAAGACAGCTCAGTCAATCAGCTGCTCTGCTCTGTCCCCCTCCTCACAGCGGGGGCGCAGGAAGGCGGCACAGGAAGGCGGAGGGGGGCGTGGGCAGGGCTGAAGGTAAGCCCGGCACACAGCTCCCTCTCTGTCACAGGGCAATTGTCGACCATTTTAGATGCCACACAGCCAAACCAGAGCCCCGCACCACCACCGCACATCCCGCCGACAGTCCCAGCCCTTAGATGGGAGGCAAGTATGAAAGCCCCGGTGGCGCAGATAGCCGTAGACCGCTCCTCCTATAGCCACTAGCTCTTATCTTCTTTATTGGTGCCCAGCGGCCATTTTGTAGGATCGGCCGCGTGTGTTAGGAGGTACTGGGAGCTCGGGGGTCCCGCAATGTCACTGCCTTTTTCGCCACTCACTTTTATTCTGCTCCCGTGGTGTTCGCCTCCTCGGTCACCCGACCCGTGGGTGGTCCGGCAGGGGGGCACGAATAGCCCGCAATCGCAAGCAAGTCTGCTTCTGGGATTCTTGGCATATAATAATTATTTATTATTTTTTCCGAATTTGGACTAGTATTACTCAGTCAAATGTATATCTTAGGGAGCTTCAGACAAACCTGACTATCCCTGTCAGGCTCCAAGCCACGCCCCTCCACTCTTTCTTAAATCTGTCTCAGCGTCTCCCCTCCTGAAACCCCTCTCCTGGCTTCCTAGCAAATCCCGCATCTCACACTCAATTCTCCTCCTCACTTTTAAAGCTTTACTCTTCTGACCCTCCTTACCTCTCAGTCCTATTTTCTTGCTATGCACCATCCCGACTCTTGCGTTGTACCCCCTTTGTATCTAAAGCCCTCTCCCGCCTTAAACCTTTCTCACTGACTGCCCCACACTCTGGAATGACCTTCAAGACCCACCTTAAGGCACACCTGCTTAAAGAAGCATATGAGTAGCACCGTGGATAATACTATACACATGATACATGAAGCTTGGCGCCCTGCAGATGCACTTACCAGAATGCCCTCCTACTGCCTCTGTACATTCTTCCTACCAATTAGATTGTAAGCTCTTCGGAGCAGGGACTCCTCTTCCGAAATTTTACTTTTTGTCTGAAGCAGTTATTCCCATCATCTGCTATTTGTATTATTTGTTATTTACGGTATATGATTGCCACGTGTATTATTACTGTGACGCGCTATGCACATTAATGGCGCTATATAAATAAAGACACACATACATACAAGTCTGGTTATCAGGCATCTCAATGTTAGAACAGAAGGATTGTGGGGTGGGGACAGAAATCAGGTCTCTTTGGCTCAAAGCATGCTGGGAGCTGTAGCCTTAGCAACTCCTCCCAGCATGCACACATTTATTGGGGCAGTGTTAGGGGCTGAGGAGGAGATATGACACATAAAAGGAGCAGTTAGGGGAGGAGCTGCTTTGTGCGTTATTATAAAGGAAATATATGAGAGTTTGCACCTGTAACTGCCTCTGTTTCATATTTTCTTTGTGTTAATTAAATGAAGGATCAAGGCACAAAACGTGATATAACTTTAATAAGAATAGATATGACACGGCCTTCTCCTGCCGGCACCTCTTAGTTTTATTTCCCCTTCTGTTATCCATATTCTGTATGTCCGGCTACAGGAAGGGTCAGGAGACAGGGAGGACAGAGGCAGGAGGAACCCATCTGGCTCCGGCCTTGCTTGTCCCTACTAATACAAACATACAACCCCTCACTCAATAACATAGCCCTAATCCCATGTGGCAAGGAGGGGTAGGACAGGCACTGCTATCCTTCCTCTGCCATATAGGATGGGATCCTCCCCCCTCCCCCCCATGCTGTGACTCCTGTATGGGATGACACACTGGAGGAGATGCTGCAGGAGAGGAGGAAGCAATCAGAGGTCTCTCCACCTCCCCCTGGGTATCACTGCAGCTTTCTGCCTGTCTGGGAGTCACAGCTCGCAACTATCGTCTGTGCAAGTCTGTATAATAGTTATTTTGCCCATTACTGTGCTGTATGTGTTTGGTGGGGTGGGGGGAGCTGTATTGATGTAAATGTAGGCCATGTTTTTGTTTTTTAAATACAGGATTGGTACAGCAGGCCAGCGGGGACCCACGGGGACAACCCAAGGACTTCCACAGGGACCACCTGAGGAACCACGGGGGACACCTGCGGGGAAGAACTGGTGGCCCCACAGCTGTGAAGGCCCCAGGCAGCCACGGGGCCACCAGAGGGCCCCCCAAACACCCATGGGAACCACCCGAGGGCCCCTAGACACCTGTGGGAACCACTTGAAGGCTCCCAGACACCCGCGGGGACCATTTGGAGGCCCACGGAGCCTAGTGGGGACAACCCGAAGTCTCCCAGACACCGGTGGGCACCCCCCAGGGTGAACTGTGGAACCTGCGGACACCCATCTGGACCACGGGGACCCCTGCTGGACTGCGGTATTAATCCTGTGTGTAAAAAAAATAATGGTTTTATGAATATTGTAATGGTTTATTAGGGACCTAGGAGGTGGCCAGTGGGGCTGTTATGTGTATTTTTGTTTATTGTGGGTAGTGGGGGTGGGTGAACGGGGTATTGGCCTCAAGGAAGGGTGTTTAGGCCTACCGGGTGGGGGGGTAGTGGGAGGGTTTAACCCCTTCGTTACCTTAGCAGTATTAACCGCTAAGGTAAAGAAGAGGTTAAGTCATCCCGCAACCCTACCGCAAGGCCTAAACACCCACCCAGGGCTACAGTAAATACCACCTTCACCCACCCCCGCTACCCACAATAAGCCTGGCACGGGTGTATAACCCCTTCATTGCCTTGGCGGTAATGATGTTGCCTGTAAATGCATTTTTTAAGCATCGGATTCATGCCGGGGGTCTCTGGCGCTGATATTAATGGATATCAGCTCCGGGACACGTGCATTTTATTTTCATCGCAGCTTCACCCCACCTTATTGCCAACTTTTGGTGGCGGGACAATTTGGAGAAGAAACAGCAATTTTAAAGTGGCGATCAGATGCAATAAGCTGATCAGGACTTATAGAATTGAGCGTGTTTGAAAAACTGGTGATCAGTGCCGAAAAGTGGCTTATCACCGCGCGTCTGCCGATTTTTTTTTAAATTTATTTATTTATTTTTCGGCAAAAAAAATGGTAATTTTTGCTCTTATCACCAGCTTCTCTGGGCTTACTGAATCGCTGTAGGCTTTTTTGGCGATAAGCTGGTGATAAGTGGCTTATCGCTGCTTACTGCATGAGGGCCTTAGGGAGGATTTGTTCCTATAAAGTATACCAAGTTTGGCATAGGATTTGGATGTCAGGGTATCAATAGGAAACAGTGAGTGGGGGAGTGGGGGAAGTGGATGGACTGGGCGCTTCCTAAACAATATAGTAATTAGTGTGATAAGTGACACACCTTAAGTACACACAATAAACCTATCACCATATAGTGTTAAATAAAATAAATTAAAACCAGTGTACAACAGCAGCTCAACTTCCTCTTTTGGGATCGTTCCTAATCCCAGGATGTGAAGTATTTCTTTTTTTGGGGTTGAGGAGGAGCGCTGGATCTCGTGATATGTGAAAAGATATAGATATATATAGTGCAGATGGTAATTCACTGCTTTAAATGATGTAAAACATAAGAAATGAACTCACAAAGAACGTATAAAATCACTGCATGTCAGAGATCCTTCTCTCTCTGACTGGAGCCCTTTATGTTACTGGAGTCTGTATCCTCTCAGTGAAGTGGATGATATGAAAATAAAGAAAACCACAAATAGTGCAAATAGTATGAACTATACAAATGTATTATGCACAGGTAGTCAGGAAACTCACATTTTCCATAATAAAGTTGGGTGGTGGAGAGAACCGCCGATAGAAGCAGGCTGCTGTTCGGTGCTTCACTTTCCCCTCACAGTGTAGTTCAATGCCAGTCTGTGCCGTCGCGTCACTTCCGGTTTCGCGTCACGTCACTTCCGGTTTCGCGTCATAGGTGAGGGCGGGAAGCCAAAATGGGAGTGATATCAGCAGTGGATTGCCAGTCTTTGCCAGTCCTTCCAGGCGCAGAATCTCTCTAACTCTACGCGTTTCGCAACAGCTTCGTCAGGAGTACAATTGTATGGGTGTGCTCTAGTGTAATATATAGGCCCATCAATTAGTGTAGAGAATAATGTGGTGAAAGTTAACCCCCTCAGCGCTCACACATAGCGCGAGGTCCAAAGCCCCTACAGTGAATAAATATATAAATACATAGCTAGACAATCTTTATTAAACTAAAAGAAGATAAAATATACAATATTTTTAATGTTGAACATATTGGTGTAAATAAAAATATTTCTAAATAAAGTATACACGTTAAAACGTGTATATAATATGTAATACATACCATATACCAAACTACATTTTTAGTTGCTCATTTATTACCCAGTCATTGAATTATGTGAATGTATATGTTACATATACTTACCTTTGCGAATGTACTCACCAAACTATAACCATCAGGGAGATACACATATGTATTTGGCTACTACTCTTATGAACTATATAGTCAGCTTAAAGATATTTAAAGAGTAGTAAGACCGCATTGACCCTTTTGGGCGGTCTAAATAGACAGCGGTCACTCCTACATGATTAACACATACTCTCGCAATCACTACTATATTTGGTTAGAATACCAAGAGATTCGCATACACTAATTCATCTGTTATATAACGGCATGGTTACAGTCAGCGTTATACACAACATATCATAAACACTGGGATTTATGTAACTATCACAGTCAGAATACTCATTTAAGCATCACTAATCTACAGATGTGGTTACATTATCCACACATATTACCTGAGAGCGGCGGACGAGCCAATCAGGTGCGGAGGCGTACACTAGACACGCCCACTGTACCGCCCCCAGGAGGTATAAATACACACCATTGAGGTTTAATTTATTTTTTTACTTCAATAGTTTCATGTGTGCAATCTCTATTTACCTAAAGAACTGTATAGCTGCAGGTCAATCCGTTCTCCATGTATTGATAGGCGAAATTTGGCGACATTTTTAAAGCTGTCATTTGTTTATAATCTGCTTCTATCAGTCAGTGGAAGACTCATGAATATTCATGAGTCTCCCAGTGACGTGCGCTCGCTCCCGATCTGCCGCTGTGTGGTGCCCCCTTCTGCCCGATCCCTGTGGCTGTCAGCCTGCCCACGCGGGAGATGGAGGAGAGTTGCGCTGCCCCCGGAGGGGGGAGCGGGTGATGTGTCCCCCTTCTGCCCCGATACCTGTGGCTGCCTCCCTGCCCGTGCGGGAGATGGAGGGGGGTTGCAGCAAGGTGGTGAGTGTGTGTGTGTGTGATATATATATATAGTGTGTGTGTGTGTGTGTTATATATAGTGTGTGTGTGTGTGTGTGTGTGTTATATATAGTGTGTGTGTTATATATAGTGTGTGTGTGTGTGTGTGTGTGTGTGTGTGTGTGTGTGTGTGTGTGTGTGTGTGTGTGTGTGTGTGTGTGTGTGTGTGTGTGTGTGTGTCTCTCGTCCTTACAGCTCCTCATTTTAAAGTAAACTTTAACTTTTTTTCTCCCCTCCTGACTTCTGTATTCCAGAATCACCAGAATTTTTATCCCACTCGACAATGGGTATTGCATGCAGTGAAGGATGATATCAGAAAAGTGTGGAAACCGTCCAAAAAAAGATGAATTGAAAGAAAGGGAATGCATTTCTGGAACATATACTCACCGTAGCAGAATGTTAATAAATATATTGATCATATTGTGACTGTGTTGCCTATTGTTAGACAACGTATGACCAGGCCTCGGGAAAGAAAGGTCACAGGTAAGTATAAATACTACTTAGTATGGCACCCAAACTAACCAGTTTCGTGCATTTATTGTTTTCTTTTCATTTCGACTGCCGCCAGAAAAAAGGAAGTGGGGGGGTGTGTGTGTAAGATCTAGTACCTTGTTTCCATGTAAGAAACCAGCCTGTATCTACACTAACACCCCCCTCCTCCCCCCCTCTCTCCGTAGTTACTGTACAGTATAGAAATTCGTTTTTGCCCTCCAAAAATTTTTTAAAAAAAATCTTTTAAATACTGTATTTAGAGCTGCAGCCCCCTCTCTCCGCCAATCTCTCTCCCCCCCTCTCGCAATGCCATAACGAGAGAAAGACAAGAGCTACGTATGTATTTTTGTCTCGGTATTATGCACTAGCTCATAAACCCGGCGTTGCCGTGATTGGAGGGGCAGGGAGGGGTTGAGGGCGGGACGGGGGGTCGAAGGGGCAGGGAGGGGGTGAAGGGCAGGGAGGGGGGGTGAAGGGCAGGGAGTTTGGAGAGGGCGCAAGGGGAAGTGAGGGGAGAGAGGGCGGCGAAGGGCAGGGGAGGGGGGAGAGGGGGCGAAGGGCAGGGAGGGTGGGGGCGAAGGGCAGGAGGGTTGGGGGTTCGGCAAAGGGCAGGGAGGTGGGGCGAAGGGCTAGGGAGGGGGTGGGGGCGAAAGGGCAAGGGAGGTGGTGTGTCGCGAAGGGTAAGGGGAGGGTGGTGCAAAGGGTTAGGAAGTGGGGGCGAGGGCATTGGGGGTGGTGGTGAAGGGCACAGGGAGGGTGGTGGCGCAGGGCAGGGAGGGTGGGGGGGGCCAAAGTTCAGGGAGGGGTGGGTGTTGGGGCGAAGGGCAGGGAGGGTGGGGGGGCGGGGGGCGAAGGGGCAGAGAGGGGTGGGGCGCAGGCAGGGAGGGTGGGGGTGAAGGGCCAGGGAGGGTGGGGTGTGGGCGAAGGGCAGGGATGGTGGGGGTAATGCAGGGGGGGGGGTGGGGTGAAGGGCCGGAGGGTGGGGGCGAAGGTCAGGGATGGTGGGGGGCGAAAGGGCAGGTGGTGGTGGCGAAGGGAGGGGGGGTGGGGCGAAGGGGGTGGGAGGCGAAGCCAGGTGGGGTGGGGGTGAATGGCAGGGGGTGGTGGTGACAGGGCAGTGAGGCGCTGTGGGCGAAGGGCAGGGAGGGTTGGGGCAAAGGGCTGGGGGGGTGGGCGCAAGGCAGGGGGGTTGGGAATGGCAGGGGGGGTGGGGGTGAAGGCAGGGAGGGTGGGGGCGAAGGGCAGGGATGGTGGGGGCGAAGGGCAGGGGGGGTGGTGGCGAAGGGAAGGGGGGGTGGGGGCGAAGGGCAGGGAGGGTGGGGGTTTGAGTGCGAAGGGCATGGAGGTTTGTGTTTTGGGTTTCCCGATTTCCCTTCCTGTTCTTTTTTTGTGTTCTTGTTCTACTGTTCCTTTATTTTTTTGGTGGGGGCGAAGGGCATGGAGTTTGGGGGCAAAGTGGAATGTAACTGGAGGGTGGGGCGGGCGAAGTGTTATTCGCAAGTGGGAGGTGTGGGTCGGGGCACAGGACAATGTGCTGTGTGGGGTGCTCCGGGCAAGGTGACGGGTGGATTCTAAGTTCATTTATGGTTTGCTGTTTTCCTAATTTCTTCTCGTTCTTTTTCCTATGGCAATCCTTGGGAAGCCCTGGGCCTTATCTGCTTCTCCTCTTCCTTGGTCTCTTTTTGCTTCTAACGTATCTTTGTTTCCTTTCCTCCCTGCTTCCTTTTTTCTCTTACTTTCCTTCTCTGTTTTGTTTTTCTCGCTCTCCGCTTTCCGGATGGGGGACTGAAGGAGGCGCTAGGGCCGTTAGGGCGTGAAGGGCAGGGCGGAGTGGGTGAGGGCAGGGCCGGAGGTGGTTGGGGAAGGGCAGGGCCGTAGGGGGTGGAAGGGCAGAGTCGGGGGTGTTGGAAGGCTGGCCGGTGGGGGGTGAATGCAATGGCGTTTAGGGGGGGGTGAAGGATATGTGGCCGTGGGGGATGACAGGGCCGCGGGGGGGTTGAGGGCAGGGCTAGTTGGTGGGGTTGAATGGCTGGCGGTCGGGGGGGTGAAGGGCTGGGGGTTGAAGGGCCAGCCAGGGGGTGAAGGGCCGGGGGGTTCAGGGCCGGGTGAGGGCCGTAGGGCGGACCGGGTGAAGGCCGGGTGAAGGGCCGGTCGCTGGGTTAAGGGCAGGGTTAGGGCCGGGGGGGGTTGAAGGCCGAGTGGGTGGTGGTGTGCAGGGCCCGGGGGGTTGCAAGGGAACCGGTGGGGTAAGGGCCATGGGGTGTTGAAGTTCACCAGGGGGTTGAGGGCCAGGGTGTGAAAAGGGCCGGGGGGGGGGAGGGTTGAAAGATCCCCTTCCCGTGCAGTTACTTACCTCGCACCGGGCCGCTCTCCTCCTCGGTTTTCCACGGCGTCTCCGTTTCCCCCCGGCGAGGGCAGAGCTGGACGCTCAGGTGAGGAGTTGGTGTGGGCACTGGCTGGCCATACGCTCCCGACTTGCAGGGAGCCGGGCAGACGCTCCCGGGGATTGTTAACGAGCCTTTGGGGCGCGTCCTCTAGCCTGAATGTGAGAGCCGGTGAGAGCGTGCACTGGGGGGGGGGGAAGCGGTCTGTGGGAAGGTCGAGCACCGTGGGATAGGGGGATGTTTGTCATGCTCCCCAGCGGAGTGGTTGTGATAGGGGTGTTTCCGTTGTTTGTGGGCCAGCCGCAGGGAAGGGCGGGGGGGGTCAAGGCCGGCAGGTGCCGTTGAGAGGGGCGGGGTTGAGAGGGTGGAGGGCCGAGGGGAGGTTGTGTGTTGTTTTGTGTGTTTGTGTGTGTGTATTGTTGTGTGTTTGTGTGTGTGTGTGTGTGTGTGTGTGTGTGTGTGTTGTGGTGTTTGTGCTGGGTTTGTGTGTGTGACATGTGTGTGGTGTGTGTGTGTCCTTCCCTTTCCGACCTCATTGCGGGGCTGTGCGGGGCGGTCGGCGTCTTGTCCAAGGGTAGCAAGTCATTGGCCGGGCCCAAGGTTCCAATGAGATTGCCGCTAGTGGACGATGGGGAGGGACACAGGGAGACAACATACAAAGACTATAGAAACATAAGACCGCTTTGGGCACAATATATAGTAAGATTCAAAAATAAAATCTATTTTTTAAACAGACCCCCTCTTGCTTACAACCTGAAATTCCTTATGAAAGCCGTTCAACAAACAAAGCATTGCACTTACATTTGTTTGGTAAAAATTATAGAAAAAACCAAAATTTTTGTTAAAGCTTTAAAAAAATGTTACACAAAAATTCAGTTTCAAATGAGTTTATTTCAGGTACACACAGCGGAGACAAGCATTCAAAACAAAAAACCCTCTCATTCCCAGCTAATACGTATGAGAACTTTAATAACCCACCCTAAAAAACTAAAGTCCATCCACCGCTTTAATTGGGGGGGCTTTGCGCGTCCTCTAACTATGCTCATCATTTGTAAGGAATACATGTACAATACTAAACTCATGTAAGTTTTGGTAATTCATAACAAAAAAATATGAAATGAACTAACATTCTTTAAGGGGTTACTGGAAAATATTTTCCTATCGCTGAGGTCCCACCAGACATTCGAAGGCTGATCGAAGTCGGTTCTAATAATTCGATCTCACTTCGCAAGATTTTACCGAGTTCCTCTTAAATGTGAGAAATTCTTCTCTAATAATTCCTAATCTTCACCCTCAAGGGCTGTATTCCACAGCCCTACTTCACCTCCTTCAGCACTGGGCTGGCCCGAGCTGGGTAACACTGTGAAGCGCAACATCTTTCCCTAAAACCCTACTACTATAACTTTTCAGTGCAGAACTTTCATACAGACTGAAGACACAATGGATGACACAAACACAGCACATAAAACCACATAAATGACAACAAGGACTAGAACAATAACAATATGGCTGACAAAAATAATCAGACAAATTGGCTGCTTAGACTTCTAATAGTGCTGTTTTCACATACATCAGACCCTCTGCACCATGCACGGTCCCCCCCTCACTCACTTTGTTTTTGGGCAACACCTAAATCCTCTAATCCTCAAACCTGCTCTGGTCTGGGGCCACGCTTCATCCTTCACAGGCTATCAAAACCTCAAACGCGTCTCTACTGCTACCAACAGACTGGCCGATCACAGCGGTTTTTTTTGCGCCGCTATAGAGACTCTAAAAGACTTTCTCCCTCCTCCTGCTCCTCACTATTGCCCAACACACGGGAACTGTGACGTCCACCACCACACCCCCGCCGCATCTTTACCCCTTTACAAACACCTACGGTACGTATCGTACCTTCGTGCAAACGCATGTGCATGCGCATGCCATGCGGAAGTGTTTTTGCTGAGGTCCCTTTCTCCATCGGCTCTGAAACTGCCCTGCCACGTGTCTGCAATGCGCTGAAATAAATGTTGAAATCTCCCTAGGAGAAACCAGAGGGACTGTAAGAAGGGGAAAAAAAAAAACCTGGAAGATGCTACTGTACTACTGTATACTGCTCCCTTCTACCTGATACGTTTTCGTTTTCCTCCAGTGTGTGCCCTGAAACCTGCCATAGTACCAGACTGGCTGCTGAGGCTCCCTTGAAAGCGCTCCCATCCAGCGACAAAAGTGTTCACAGATGCTCCTGCACAGAGAGAGAAACTTGACTATTACCGAAGATTCCCCTGTCTACAAACCTGGATTGGTAAACAAGTGTGATATACACACTTAACAAAACCAAATGCTTATGTTTTCTTCTTTTTTCTTCTATTGATGTACGCAGATTTTTTTTACCTCACTATTATTGTATACATTTTATTACTTGCTTCACCTATTTGGCGTTGGGCGCTGTTTTTCTCCTTTTTTGTTTCCACTGCACTTACTATCCTGTAATGTTAGCAGTCCCCTATAGTGCCATACTCATTCTTTATATCTTGTTTGCAATGAGGAATGCATTGGGGTCCTTCATTGCTTATAAATTCTCCTCCCTCGCAATTTTTACTTGGTACCTTAAACATGTAGCCGGATTGTTTGTAGGTGTGGATGTCAATACATGGGGTTATTATTGTGAGGGCATTACTAGTCAGTGTTGCAGTTGTGAGCAAGGAGCATGTGTCAGTGTGTGGCATGTGAGCAATGTGTGTGTCAGTGTGAGCAGTGTGTGTGCAGTGTGAGCAATGAGCAGTGTGTCAGTGTGTGCAGTGTGAGCAATGTGTGTGTCAGTGTGAGCAGTGTGTGTGCAGTGTGAGCAATGAGCAGTGTGTGTGCAGTGTGTGTGCAGTGTGCAGTGTGTCAGTGTGAGCAGTGTGTGTGCAGTGTGCAGTGTGTGTCAGTGTGAGCAGTGTGTGTGCAGTGTGCAGTGTGCAGTGTGTGTCAGTGTGAGCAGTGTGTGTGCAGTGTGTGCAGTGAGTGTGTGCAGTGAGTGTGTGCAGTGTGTGCAGTGTGTGCAGTGTGCAAAAAAAAAAAATTAAAAAAAAATTTTTTTACATTTTTTTTTTTAAACGGGAGCCACGGGAAAACCGCATTATAACCGAATCGCGGTATAGCGAGGCGCGTTATAACGGGGTTTACCTGTATATATATATATATTATATATATATACAGTATATACAGTATATATAAAATATATATATATAGAATCCAAAGCACCACCTTGAGAAAGGTCCCACTGGGGGACCGAAACGTCGGTTTTTGTGTCTTCTATCAAGTATAGAAAATTTATGATTTACTTACCTGCGTGCTGTCCCTTGATGTCGTGTTGCAACCGGTATAGTATGGTCACCACAAGTACCCAGTCACCCACCCTCTCCGTCACCAACCTACCGTCACCCACCCTCTCCCTCACCGTCACCCACCCACCCTCTCCATCACACACCCTCACCGTCACCCACGCTCACCATCACCATCACCCACCCTCACGTCAACCACCCACCCTCACCATCAACTACCCACCCTCACCATCACCCACCCTCACCATCACTCACCCACCCTCTCCCTCACTGTCACCGTCACCCACCCACCGTTACCCACCCTCTCCGTCACCCACCCTCTCCCTCACTCATTTATATCTGACTTTTTTTACTAGATTAGTGAGGTCATCCAATATTTTCCCTTACACACACGCACGTAAGGAACTATGTAACAAGGACTAATTGTAGTAAAGTATAAATGTAATACAATAAATAAACGGTTATGTCAAAAACAAATGTTATTAGTTCTTACTAGGAATTTATTCCATTTCTTTTTTTAAAAGGCGGGACTGGGGCGAGTAGTTTTTTGGGTGATTTGTCTAGATAGATATGTGTGTGTGTGTGTGTGTGTGTGTGTGTGTGTGTGTGTGTGTG
>WSYH01013723.1:0-16692 GCA_036426205.1 Ascaphus truei | reverse complement strand
CAAATAAAAAAGGTATCTCCTAATACTGAAGTACTCATTTATTTTTTCACCAAGATACAGGCAATATTCCGGTGAAATATTATTGTAACCTAGTGAATACATGTGATGTCTCATTTTTACATTCAATACATAGATCCCCATGTGTTGCATGACCTTATACGATTTCTTGTCGATTGTGATATTTTTTGGATCGACAGGGGAGTTCTTAATAGATTCTATTGTACAAAACTTTTTCAACCTCATAGGAATCTTTTTTGAGGGCAGTGTTGAAAATCAATAGCTATTTAAATGTGCCAATATAAAAAAAAAACACATTTGTTGAATAATTTATGTTTTATATTAATTGACTCCGATTCAATATGCTGTGAAGTTCCTGCTGGAAAAAACGTTCAGGTCCATTCAAATGAATGAAACTAAAATCTCCAGCAGAGAGAAGACATCTTCATTGCACATTATATTTACTTATTGTTTAAATCCATGTCACGTACGGCACCCTGCGAGCCTACAACCTGCATATGGGACAACGGTTAATACTGGCGCTCCCACTCTTCAACTCAGCAGAGGTCCGTCAAATGGACAATATCTCCTCTACAAGACCAGGATCAATACACAACACACAAGCTGCCCCACTCTTCACCTCCGCAAAGGTCCCTCAAATGAGTTCTATCTCTCCTGAATTCGTTACAATATACCACCGTCATGAACAGCACACAAATGAGCACGGGACTTAGATATTCAACCAGGGTTAATAAACACAGATTCTCTAGCCAACTCACCTTTTGCAAGCGCAAGGTACCTCCAGTGTGTTAATATTAATCCCTACTCAATTGCAAATCATATCTATTCACTGCCACCACATGGGGTATGCAAATATGATAAGATGTCAAATTAATATTAGCAAGGGTCCCAGGTAACTGTTTATTATAGAAAAACTATGCACTTAAACACACAAAAATCAGTTGTAGCAAAATGTGCCCAAAAACATTAATACTCTCCCCAGAGCATACAATAGTTCATTCAGAGCCCAAAGCATTACTTATTAAGTGTTTATATATATAAACTGTAGAGGGTTTTTGTCACTTTTTTTACTCACCATAACTTAACTCGATATTATGGTATACCCTACACATAGCCTCTTTGCATACCCAGTTAATCAACCCCACACTGATGAGACCCATTAAGGTCGAAACAGCTGTCTGTGGGTGGTTTTCTGGGTATGCACCTTAACCCTGGCTGTGCTCAAAGCTGTGACCATGCAGCAAGCTTAAGCCTATAGGGAACCATATTAAAAATGGTTTTTGAAGCAAAAAGTGGCACTGAATGCTCATTTGCATGTCATTTCCCAGAATCCCTTGCTGCAGTGGAGGTGCTGTATGCTGGGTGATAATGGTGAAAGGTGGGGTTGCAGACCTGCCTAAGACATGCAGATGAGCATACAGTTATGTGGGGGGGTGACGACACTGAATGGGGTGCGGTGGGGTGACTGACACTGATGGGGGTGGGGGGGTGACGACACTGACGGGGGTGGGGGGGTTGATGACTACTGACTGGGGGTGGGGGGTGGACTGACACTGACTGGGGGTGGGGGGTTGACTGACACTGACTGGGGGTGGGGGGTTTACGGAAACTGACTGGGGGTGGGGGGGGGTGACTGGACACTGACTGGGGGTGGGGGGGTGACTGACACTGATGGGGAGTGTGGGGGGACGGACACTGATCGGGGGGTGGGGGGGTGACGGACACGGACTGGGGGTGGGGGGTGACTGACACTGACTGGGGTTGGGGGTTGACTGACAATGATCTGGGGGGTGACTGACGGGGGGGGTGAATGCCTGAAAAAACTTGGGGGGGGGGGAAGGTTACTGACTGGGGGGGTGGGGTTACTAACTGGGGGGGTGACTGATGGGTGGGGGGGTTTATGATGGGGGGGGACCCTCTGGTGTCACACACATACCCACTATACTCCCTAACACACTACATTCATTCACACACCCACACATTCTACCCAAATCACACACACACCTACACATTCTCACACACACACGGGAGAAAAGGCGCGAACAGCACCACGCAAAACCCCCACCACCCGAGCCACTCCCGCTCGCCTCTGCAACTCTAGGGGCGGCGGGGAAGGTAAAGAAAAAGAAAACAACAAAAAAAGAAGAAGGTGGGTTCTCAACTACCACCATACCTTCCTCTGGTGGGAGGAAGTGGCGAGGTATCCCCCACTGGGCGCCAAGGTGACAGTCAGCCCCGCCGTGGCAGCACTGCCCTGCTCCCCCGCGGCATGTCAGCAGTGCCTGGCCAAAGATGCAGGCTGCTTCTTCCCACCCAGGCCCGCGGCGGCATGATTTTCGTGTGCGGGGGGGGGGGCAGGCCGACATCCCCCACCTCATGCGGCGGCATGCGCCATCATGAAGGTGTAGGGGGACGCAATGGGGAGCACGTGGTGAGGCGAGCCCACCCCCGCAAGCCAACCGGGCTGCAGCCGCGGGGACCTCCCGCCCACTGACATCGATCGAGTGTGGCTCGAGGGGGGAAGGGGACAGGAGGAGGGGAAGGGGAAAGGAGAAGGACAGAGGGGAGTTGCAAGGCGAGAAGGACGAGAGACCCCCCGGGGAAAGGGACCAGGAGAAAGGGTGAAAGGAGGACCCACCGCCTTCTTCGGGGACAGGGAGAAGGGGAAAGGAGGATGGGAAGTGGGAAAGGAGAGGGGGAAAGGAGAGATGGAAGCGGTGGGGGAGGGAGGGAGCAAACATGTGGGGGGGAAAAGGGGGGGAGGATCGCAGGGAAGGAGGCAGAGGGGCCACAGCATGGAGAGTACTTACCCCTCCAACAGAGCTCCAGGCAGAAGGGCCCGCTCGGTGGGAGCGGGCCTTCATATAGGAGAATGGCCGCGTGCCCACAAGCCTGGACGCGCACCCGCGCAAATCAGGAGTCAGGTAGGGGAAGTTTTTTTTGTTTTTTTTCGCGCGAAGCAGGGAAATTTCAGCTTCGCCCCTCAGACCCCTCCCCCCCCCACCCCCCACCAGCCCCCCGCCCCTCCCCCCTCGGGGGGAATTTAAAAAAAAAAACACGTGTGCTGCTTGGGCCAATAGTTACCTCGCTCCGGTGGGTTGGGGTTGGGTAAATCCACCCCGCCCCCCGGGCGAGTAGTAAATGTATACAATATGTAGAACAACTGTATAGATATATATATATATAGATATACTATATATATATATATATATATATATATATAATATATATATAGATATACTATATATATAATAATATATCCATAATACTGAGTTAAAGTTATGGTGAGTAAAAAAAGTGACAAAAACCCTCCACAGGAAAGCAAATATGCAAATACAACTGTATGCTCATCTGCATGCCTTAGGCAGGTCTGCAACCCCACCTTTCACCATTATCAGATGAGCAGATGAGCATACAGTTATATTTGCATATTTGCTTTCCTGTGGAGGGTTTTTGTCACTTTTTTTACTCACCATAACTTAACTCAGTATTATGGTATAGCCTATCCCATAGCCTCTTTGCATACCCAGTTAATCAACCCCACACTGATGAGACCCATTAAGGTCGAAACAGCTGTCTGTGGGTGGTTTTCTGGGTATGCACCTTAACCCTGGCTGTGCTCAAAGATGTGACCATGCAGCAAGCTTAAGCCTATAGGGAACCATGTTAAAAATGGTTTTTGAGGCAAAAAGTGGCACATGCCAGAATCCCTTGCTGCAGTGGAAGTGCTGTATGCTGGGTGATAATGGTGAAAGGTGGGGTTGCAGACCTGCCTAAGACATGCAGATGAGCATACAGTTGAATTTGCATATATATATATATATATATATATGTATATGTATAAAAAGGAAAAAAAGGTGCACAAATATAACTAACAAACAGTAACCTGTGTATAAGTGGATGCTGCCACAATGTAGAGGAAACACACAATTCCAAATATATAAGGGTAAGGAAAAAATAAAAGGCGCAAACCACTAGCCACAATGCTTAAGTTACTAAACAATAACAATAAAATAACGATGCAATGAAGGTCCAATCTGTAGAATCCTGGATTGAGTGGGATCTACAGTATAAATGAGAAGACACAACGTAAGCACAAACCCTACTTACGAAATCACAGAGTAAAATTTGCATGTCAGGATACAAATCCTTGTCTGGAACTATAATACAGGAACTGTTGGCTGCAGGATTTACTCCAAAGGACGCCGTCTGCTTCCGACATCAGTACATGTGGATCTCCTCCTCCTCCTCAGCTCCTCGGCTGAAAATCTCGCGATGTCTGCGGAATGACGCTCCACTTTCACTTGTGAGTAAACAGAAGCTTCTCTGTGGGTGAAATCAGCCACAAATGCTGCTAATAGCGGTTGCAAAGTTCCAATTGCCTTGAATAAGGCATATAGTTCAAGGGACAAGACTACCGTAGCCTTGTCCCTTGGATACTATGTGGTCCCTTTTTGTATATAGGGATAGAATTACATTGTACATTTGTATGTGTAAGAGACAGCTGTGTATGCATTCATATAGCACAGTATGTATAGACATGGCCTTTAGCACTCATGGGAAGAGAGTTCTCTTGTGTCAGAGTAGTGACTCATGAAGCTGCGGTCTCGGTTTATGCCACCGCTGTGTCCCAAACAGTTACATACATTTGAATTCATGCAACCTTCTCTCTTTCGGTGTTCTAAGATTTCCTTTCAGTATGGCCACCTTCAGATTGTTTATCATATCGCACAAATAAAAGCATTTAGTTAGCCACAGAACAGTATTGTCTCTTCATTTTTTATTTTATATATATATATATATATATATATATATAAATATATATATACTCCCCCCCCCCTAAGTGAGAAGTAGGGGGTCTTCGGAGCTGAACCTCTAAACGCGATGCAGGTATCTAATGTAGGTTTAAAGGTCCCACATCATGCGGCCTAATAGGAAACCATAAGAGATGACATCGCAGATTTCAATTGGCACACGTGAACTTTTAAATTGCCATATTGCATGCCTAGCCATGGCTGTTGTTACCAGCCCCTTCAAAGGTATGTACAATACCCCAGGAAGCAGGGGGTCCGCAGAGATTAAATTAACATGGTTCAGCTCCAGGGCCCCTTTGTTCCCAGCTAGTGTAAAAAAGGTGGAACTGGCGCGTTAAAGGACCTGAATTCTGCTTTAATTCAGATATACTACTATGTTTAAATGATACACCCATTTTCTGAATATGCTAAAAATAATAGAATAATACAGTATTACATCCATAAATTAATACATTTTGGACTATGATTTGTCAGTAGAAATGAACTTTATACTTGCTCTATCATTGCAGTCAATCTTTCAGCTTGCTATACAGGATTGTTTTAATCACTCAGACACCATGTTTTCTGGTCATGGTAGATTGAAACAGATTTCTCTGTTCTACTAGAGTTTGCAATAGTCATGACACACTATATTTCAGCATATACAGTTTTCCATTATCTGTCTTCAGTTTTTGTAAGCAATAAACACTTCAGTAGGTTCATGGTAACATTATCTTGTATCGATTGAAACAAGAGTATTCAAACAAGAGTATTCCTTGTTCAGTGACATACAGTAGTCAGGGTAAAAAATAGTCCATAACAACAAGTATTGTACCTAAACTACACAAGTCTACAAAAACCTCAACTAAGATATTAAACCCAAAGCTAGTGACCTTAAAATCTAGGGGACATTGGTTCAATATGTGGATCACTAAATGCCTTGAGCTACTGAACTAAACCAGGAAATGATCCAATTGCGCTCATAACAGGGAATATACCCTAAAGTACATTTTCCATGCCTGCTATTTAATTCCAGTGTCAACACCAGTGGACATTCTGTACTACATTAGAGAAAATAAGTATGTGGACTTGCTGTTGGACAGATTCTAATAGGCTGATGTTGAATTGAAAGCTCTTTTTAAATTATGTGACACAATTGCCTGGGGAGAAGCAGCAGATGAGTAGTTACAGAAATATGAGAAGTGAGAATAATCTGTAACAGATCGGTGTTAGCTGCTTATTCAATACATGCTGGTTTCATATGCAAGAAAAAGCAACATACGGTACAACAATGATACATTATTTCAAAATGAAGGCTGGTACTTGAGATGTGCTCACTTTTTTTCTCAAGTTTTTATTACTTGAACCACTATCAAAAATGTTTGCAGTTATTTTTAAACAATGTAAAAATTATGCACATGTACTGGTTTAAATGTTCACATCCATGCAGGCCCCTAGGTCACAATAAACAAGTACTGTAGTTTAAAGCAGCCGTCTGTTCTGCTTGGTTTTTATTTTATTTTTATTTTTTGTAAGGGGGTGGTATATTTTTTTTATACTACCTTAAGCATCATGTCCTAATTAAAAGCATTGTGCTTGCTCAATATCAAAACAGTATGTCTCAATTTTACCATGATGGGATAAGTCAAGCTAATTCCCTTTCTTATGTTATACCTTCATTTATTAAGAATTGGATTTACAATGCACTGCTCTGAATTGGTTAATAACTAACAATAAGAATCAACAAATGAGTTATCACTAATGAATCAAAAAATGCATAGATTGAGGCATCTACAGATCTGACCTGCACCACAGATAACAGTGGTAACCCAACACATTATAGCAAAAAGAGATAATAATGTAGTGTATGTACTGGTTTCTTCCTTACACACAGTGATATGTATTTCACACTAATGATAACTAATAGTAATTACAAAGTAACAAAGGCAACATGCCCCCATAATGCATCTATGCTAACTGGTTATTCAATGTTGCTATACATATTTTACTGCTTTGAGGTTTTTGTGGGTGATAATAAATGGATTGCATTACCTTCGGGTGCCATTGGCACAGATGTAGAACAAAGGCTTAAAAATAATAATTGCAGTACAAATAGTATATGCATTTGTCAATTTAAAAAAACAGCATACTTGTGTTACTTAATTAAAAGTGGCTAACATTTATAGGGTGAGAGGCAAAACTGCTTTGATTATGTCCTGATAAAACATGGTGCAGTCTCCCCACCCCCACGTCTTTCTTTTGATGCTAGACAGGACAGATCAGATGTGAAGCTTTATGGCTGCCTGTTTTTAAAGTCAGTGAGCTGGGGCGGGATTAAATCAAGTAGTCATCCTGGGGTCATTGAAGGGTTAGACTTCATGAAATAATTGGGATGCAGCTCTATTCCTCACAAAAAAGATGCTATCACTAAAATCAAAGTAGTGGGACATTCATGCGGCAAGAAGTATTCTAGGCTGCAATAATGTATCTTTCCAAATATAGAGTGCTAATACATATTGTATTATTTACTATTTAGGAACTAGCTAATATGAGAGAAAAAGTCCCGATGTGGGTTTCTATTTACAGCAAATAAAAATACCCCTTGTGAGCACATTAGCATGTCTGAAAACCTGCTTTTTGCCATTATCTCTTAGCATACATTGCTTCCAATGCAGTCAGGGATTCTAGGTAATGAAATGCAAATGAGCACACATTGGGTCACCTTTTGCTTCTTGTCCATTTAACCATGGACCCCTACTGTATTAACTGATGCCTGTCGTATTACACAGTTTTAGAAACACATATTTCTCGTACACAGGGTTTACTTTTCAAACTACTATAGACACTACAGTAAGTTGTCTTTACATTTTGCCATTTCCATCATTGTCACAAAATTCATAGGTTAATTAGCCTTCTATTTTGGAGAAATATAGATTGAAAAAACATTTGCTGCCGGGACTGTAATACTTAATTAAGAAAAATCATTTAATTAAATCCTAACAAGTGCAATACTGTAGTTGCTATACATTCTGTCATACTGTATTGTACATTTAATTGTTAGGTTAATATACCTACATTTTCAACACTAATAAACATCTTATAATATAACATGTTTGTGTGAAGTATTAGAGCAGACGTTATATGGTTAAGTACTTTCACTTTATTGCACGTTATGTGTTTTAGTAACAAGAGACCAAAGTGCATATCTGGTAAAAAATGTATGAATCAAACCTCAAATTTAAAGTGTATTGTACATTTCTTTACTTCAAAACACACAAAATCCACGGGGGGCATGGGGAGGAAACAAAAACAAATTTAAGTGCAGCAAAAATGACAATGTGAAAAAAGCCTTCAATTGACTTGGCTCTAATGAATTGACTACTTACAAGATTTAAGAGTCAAAAAGATCCCTCCACCCCCTGAAGAAGCGTGGTGAACACGTGAAACGCGCGACAGGAACATAGGACGTCACGGTAGTGACGTCACTCAAAGTGGCGACATCCACACAGCTCAGACAACGGACAGGCTTGTATTTGCAGCTGCTCCTCTTCTCTGTATGACCCACTGAGGTTAATCCTTGCAAAGGATACAGTGTTTTAGTGACTATTCACTTTGAATCACATTGAATACCTTGTTACGCTGTGTGTTATATGTCTACCCGGAAAACTATCTCTGGGATTTACTGTTGCAGGGAGAATATGGCATGATACTAATATCCCGATTTTAGATATATTGAGAGAAATTTCAATACCAATCTGCCGCCTTGCTATACACATTGTACCCATTGAGGGTTAATATGCACTACAAAGACATAGAATACACGTTGTCACGCTATTATACCTTTATACAAGACATATAGTAATGCCCTATCAAGTTTATTTTTGACGCAACCCATACCATTTAGATTACCCTTAAAGAGATATACACCGGCTGATCTTTTATTTATACTAGACATTTCTGAGTGATATCTCTTGGGTATGTGATCATCTGGATATGTTGATTTTTGAAGAAGATATAACCTGATTTAGGTTATTCTAGCCCTAAAACACCTAGAGATCCGTTGTTAATCTGATTAATCATTTATTAAGACTTTGGATGTTAATAAAGAGTTTTTTTTTTGTATTAGCTAATTCGGCATACCTATTTGGGTGATATAGACTCTGCGCCACACCAGTATGGGGACTTTTAATAATGTATATGTGTTTTTAATTTCAATGAAGAAGTAATAAAATTTTATTTCTTTGGTTTCTCCGGTGACTCTGGGTCAATAGACCTGATTTGCAGCAATTCACTCCTGGACTACTAAGTCCATCTATAGAGAATATACACGCATACCCCGCTTTAAGTACACTCACTTTAAGTACACTTGCGAGTAAGTACATATCGCCCAATAGGCAAACGGCAGCTCACGCATGCGCCTGTCATCACGTCCTGAACAGCAATACCGGCTCCCTACCTGTACCGAAGCTGTGCGCAAGCAGGGAGACTATAGAGCCTGTTACAAATGCGTTACTTACATCAGTTAGGCACGTATATAACGATTGCAGTACAGTACATGCATCGATAAGAGGGAAAAGGTAGTGCTTCACTTTAAGTACATTTTCGCTTTACATACATGCTCCGGTCCCATTGCATACGTTAATGTGGGGTATGCCTGTATATGACATAGAGTGCTTACTATAGGGGGAAACTTTTTGATCGTTCTTCTGATCAACACTGTTACTATAATTTTAGCATCCTCCAGAGCACCTGTCAGTGTTTTGTGTTAAAGTATGGTGACTGCGGTTTCAATTATCTCATTCTAGTGAATTATCTCTAACTAGCCATGAAATGTCTGTAAATATAATGTATTACCACTGTTCATTTAATGCAACCATGTATTATCATAACTCTGTGCCCAGGACATACTTGAAAATGAGAGGTAACTCTCAATGTTTTACATCCTGGTAATTAAAAAAAAAAATCCATACATACCTTTGGTAGGTACAGATGTAGCCGCCGTTACTGCTCTGGCTGGTGCGTTGCACACACAATGCACCAGCGGTATCAACTGCCATTGTAAATACATTAGCTAAGTGCAAAAAATGATGCGACTAATAAGCCAGCAGGTGCAATAATGTCAGCTACATCTCTATATGATCTTATTTTATCCCATTACCATTTCCATAATAGCCAACATACTGTATACTCCCCAAACGTGAATCAATTAGACTTTTCTCTCCAAAAAAATTGAATTATTTAGGAGCAGTTAAAGAGGCATATGTGATTGCGTGTGGAGATTTCAATATAGTTTTTAAATCCACTTCTAAATAAATCAGCATGGCGCCCAATCTTACAGTATCATGATCAAAGTTCTTCCAGAGCTTTATTTTGGATACTTGGTACCACTTGCTTGCTATCGATCTCTCTGTGGGGGTACCCCACGGCTCTGTCCTGGGACCTCTTCTCTTTTTTCTGTACACACTTTCTCTAGGTGACCTAATCACATCTCTTGGGTTTAAATATCACCTCTATGCTGACGACACACAAATTTACTTTTCAACCCCTGACCTTACACCTGCTGTACAGACCAAAGTGTCTGAATGTCTCTCAGAATATCATCCTGGATGGCCCTCTGACAAAAAACTTAACATAGCAAAAACAGAGCTCCTTATACTTCCTCTCAAACCTGGCCCTACTACCTCCTTCCACATTACTGTTGGAAGTACCATCATTCACCCAGTAGCACAAGCATGCTGCCTTGAGGCCACACTCAACTCCTCTCTCACATTCAAAACTTATCTAAAACCTGTCTCTTTTTCCTCTGCAATATAACAAAGATATGCCCTTTCCTCTGTTACTCGACTGATAAAACTTTGACTCAGGCCCTCATTCTCTCACGTCTCGATTACTGAAACCTCCTGCTGTCCAGCCTTCCTGCCTCTCACCTGTATCCCCTATCCTAAACGCTGCTGCCAGAATCACTCTACTCTTTCCTAAATCTGTCTCAGCGTTTCCCCTGCTGAAATCCCTCTCCTGGCTTCCGATCAAATATTGCATCTCGCACTCAAATCTCCTCCTCACTTTTAAAGCTTTACACTCTTCTGCCCCTCCTTACATCTCTGCCCTAATTCTCGCTACGCACCATCCTGACTCTTGCGTTCTGTTCAAGGATGTCTTCTCTCTACCCCCTTTGTATCTAAAGCCCTATCCCGTCTTAAACCTTTCTCACTGACTGCCCCGCACCTCTGGAATGCGCTCCCCCTCAATACTCGACTATCTACCTTTTAAGACCCACCTTAAGACACCCTTGCTTAAAGAAACTTATGAGTATCACTGTGGCTAATACTATACACGATACATAAAGCTTGGCCCCCTGCATGCGCACTTACCTGAATGCCCTCCTACTATTTTTGTACATTCTCCCACCAATTAGATTGTCAGCTGGACTCCTCTTCTACAATGTTACTTTTATGTTTGAAGCATTTATTCCCATGATCTGTTATTTGTATTTTTTGTTATTTATATGATTGTCACGTGTATTACTGCTGTGAAGCGCTATGTACATTAATGGCGTTATATAAATAAAGACATACATACATACATGCATGTTGATGAGGGGGACTGGGGGAGATGTGATGATGATGATGGGGAGGATGGGGAGATATTGTGATGATGATGAGGAGGGCTGGGGGAGATCTGATGATGATGTGGGGACTGGGGGAGATCTGATGATGATGGGGAGAGCTGATGATGGTGATTTTTCACTATGAAAGGGCGTAAGGTGAGAGAGAACCAATTGCTAACATTTCTGAAACCCACCACTGGTTCTAAGTCCCAAAATATTTTAGTATAGGGCAAACATTTCTGAAGTTCATTTCAGTTCTCTACTGTGATCCCTCAGCCAGAGTCTATACTTTAGGGTCTGATTCTGATCCATTCTCAATAACAAATGAAACTCACCAAGGGTCCCCTACCTTCATTAATGTTTGCTCTTGCAATTGAACTGCTAGCAGAAAGAATTTCATCTCATAAGCATATCACAAGCATCAGAGTGTGGAAGGAGATACAAAGTACAAGTAAAAAAAGAGGACATACCACCAGAACAAAAATGGAAGTAAACCAACCTTGTATGTAGCAAAACATAATATAAAAAGTGTGTGTGTCGAGCACACATATTTTAAGTGAAACTTCTTTGTCTTTTATCACTATTTTGTCACAGGAATTGTATTTGTGATGGTGATGTTTCAATTAAAAATCGAAACACAATTTCAGTGACAAAACGCAAAGAAATTAGCCTTAGAACGCGCGTGCTCTTCGCACACAGCCGGTTTTAGCTATGTGCACTTCTATATTTATACTAACTGTGAATTCATTTTGTTTGTGTCTCTGTGTGCGTGTGTGTGTCTGTGTGTGTGTGTCTGTATGCGGTGACTGGTGCTGTTGCAAGCTAGCAACACTGACATCGCTGCTGGCCTCTTCTGCCAGCAGTGACGTCACTTGCGTCACCATGAAGGCGATTGACTGCAGGAAATTTTCTCGTGTGGTAGGTGTGCGCAAAGAAGTTTCACTTCAAAAAATGTACCTGATTACGCGAGGTATCGCAAAACGCATTGAGGTCAACAGGCAATATCTATGCACAGTCGCACCCATCACATGATCCGAAGTCCTCATTCTGATATCACCTGACTCGGCAAAGGTGTGTGGAGGTAGTGAAGGCTGTAAAGGGACATTATCCCATGGAGTGTGACAATTAACCCTCCATGTCCTTAGAGGTTGTGGCAGCATATAGCCCTGTGTAAGGCTACGGCCCCAGTGCGCACGTGCGAGGCGCAGCCTCCAGGGATGAAGCCTTAGGCTTGCGACAGCGTGCGTGGCACACAAAAGGTATGGCCCTCTATGGGGCTGGTCCCAGTAGCTGCCTGTGGCACCTGCACAATACGCAATGTGCAACCGCCTTTGCCAAAAGACATTAATTTTGTCTTTCCGTGCTGCGACCTACCAATGGCTACGTCACGCGGTAGTTCAGCGAATGATGGTGAACGAGCCGCGTGACGTCATGGCCGTGCCCCTGCCACGCCCCCCAGTCGCGAGTGATCTGAAATCCATCAGATCACTTGGCTGGAGGGGTAGAACGGCAGTTGATCTAAAGTGGCATAGAACATTTGGCAGTGTTCACATTTGATGGTAAGAGAAGATATTGATCCAAAATGCCATCCTACAAATCTGGTGCAAAAAGTGACAGCAGATTTATCTTAGGAAAAAAAACACAATGGAAAGCAATGGAACCCACTCTACCACATCCTTTTGTGCTACTCAACCTACATAATTTTTATATACAAGTTTTACCCGTATTTTTCCTTTTGAATAGTGCACATAGAATACTTAGTTAATTCAAATTAGCCTAAAGTAATTCCTAAATGTTAATATTAATGTTTAAAATTAAACCAGGATATAAAGGGAAGAGCACAATGCACCGATTAAACCCTAAATTAGTCCAAAGGGAAACACGCTACTTGGGAATGGATGAAAATAATTAGCAAATATATATTTTTATTACCTGACCTAAGGTTTACAACTATACTGTTTTGTTACATGCTTGCAGAGAAGAGTTTAAATAGCAGTATAGCAAAGACGGAATAATACATAGATTAATATAGATTAAGGTGTATAAACATTTTACCTAAAATCATAGTTTAATGCAAATGAAACTAGAGGTGGCATCATTGTTTGCTATTGAGACCAACCATCCAAATGAGTAATTTTGTAGGCTATAGTGAGAAGCCAAACTAATTTAACATACACATGGATGCACACGCTCAAATAATTACACAAAGACAAAGGTACAAAAGTTAATGATGGCTTTATTGTGAAAATAGTTCAGTTTGAAGCTGGTAACAGCTGAAAAGCCTTTTAAAACAGAGTCCTTGATCTTTATCGTTTGCCTGCAGCAAAGCCTTAGGTCGCAAATTACAGGTCACTGTTGTTTCTAGTTCTTCGTTTTCCTTGTAGTCTTGGTAACAGTGGTAGCCTATATCTTGGTCGTCACTGTGTACACCAGATGTAGCCTTCAATGCCATTTCTAATTACCATATTAAGACACAGAAAGTCTATTTTATTACCAAACACATAGAGTGCTTGGTAGCACTGGACTGCATATACGGTAGGCATAGTAATATGGTTATTAGGAAAATATTACTAAAGTAGCCAAATGAATATTGAGAAAAACGATGTGTTTTTATGGATAATTTCAGGGGATGTTCAATTCTTGTTTTGCTGGGATATATACCATGATTAGAATGATAAAATAAACCATGCATGTATCTATTAAATGAAGCGTATTCTAATTAAATTAAAATATTAATTCATTTAATTAAATAGTTGTACTTTATTCAAATACAACCGAATACAGATTATCTAAGAATATTATGGATACAAATAAAATATATCTTGTTAGAATAAAATTTCATAACTAAACAAAGTTATACAAATAAAATATCAACTAGTAACTGCAATATCTGTAGAAATGAATGTAAAATATCACACTTACATTCAACTGGAATTTAGAAATGTCAATTTTTTTTGAATGCATATACTGTAAATTAATTAATTGTTGCAGTTACTGTATGTTTTTGTTTATTAGCAGCATGTTTTATATTTGATTTAATGAACCATGTCATTAAGTCATTTTAATGTATTTTCATAATACATTTGTGTCAAATGTTCTGCCAGTCAATAACATTCTTAAATTCTGTATTAATAGACACTTTCAGGAGTAGAAATAAAGAAATAGGAATATGCATGTTAACGTGAGGAGCCAACACAGGTAAATCATTAGCACCTTATTTTATTTTGTTTGGCATGAATGCCAAAATAGACTCTTAAATTAGAAGATAGGGAGAGATTGAGAAATACTAATTATTTAAATAAATTCCGTAGTGTTATAATCCAATGACATACTGTATTTCTCCACCTCTCATCAGATCTCTACACCTATATTACACTCACTATTATTAACAAGACTTACCCACGAGACATAAATCAGGTTGCAAAACTGTAATTCCTTATAGGTTAATTTCAGTGTTGGCGTTCTTTCTTATTTCTTTGCTGAATTTGAGCATTTAGCTTGCAGGAAACCCTAAACAAGGAAGAGTTGAGAATGGTTATACTGTATACTCCAAGAGCTTTGTGTTTGCCAAAATCAATCACTTTGCTTTGTAGTGATACATTTCAATTTGTTTGGCTTTTTTTTTTTTAAATAAAATTCTCAACAGTGTATGCCAGGACTGGAAAAAGTCTTGAAACAGTGATAGAATTCTCCAAAGCTTTAGAATGAGGTTATATAAAAAATCTGATAAACATCTTGCTGGGCTTGTGATTGCTGTAACAGAGCGTTATTTATATACAGTACATGGTAATTTCCCTAAGCACGTGGATAGTGCAGAAACAACAGAGAAAAACTCTTTATTGTGATATTTCAGTTGTGTTTTAGTGATTGTCTTTTGATCTTGTCCTACAGTAGTTGTCTGTGAGTAATTGTTGTGACCAGTGTGATTATGATCATTATTGTTATTGCGTACCTGTCTGTCTGTTAGTGAGTACAGTTTTCTGTGTGAATGATTATGACTCCATTATATTCCTTTACATAGAAGTGACTGCAATAATATATTTGCATTATCCAATTTTTGGGGTATATAAAATAGTATCACATCTGTAGTGTTAATAACATTGTGTGAATAGTTATATACTGTAAGGCAGCGGTGCGCAAACTGGGGGGCGTGACCCCCAGGGGGGGCGTGAGACTGCCGATGGGGGGGCACGGGTTTTACAGAGGACTCGAGCGCTTCCCGAAGGCACCTAAATTAAGTGCCGGGGGAGCTGCAGGGCCTCTGTAAACCTTTACTTACCTAGTCTCCGGCGGCTTCCTTCCTGCGGCGCCATGGCAATGCGGCGTCAAAATGACGCCGCGAGGTCATGTGACGTCACGTTGCTATGGCAACGTGACGTCATGACGCCGGAGTGCAGGTAAGAGGGGGTTAGGGGGGGCACGGGAGTGAGGGGACCGCCGGCAGGGGGGCACAGGGAAAAAAGTTTGCGCCCCCTGCTGTAAGGCAGTGGTTTTCAACATGAGTTATAAATTATATATATTATACAAAGCTATTAGGGCACTTGAAAAATATAAGCCCTACTACAGTACAGCAATAGTATTATTATGTATATAGTATATGGTACTTGAGGCATGGAAACAGGTAATACATTAACAAATGGTTCTGCAGGTCTTAAATGGTACAACGCCACTGGTCTAGGCAGCATGAAAAGGCAATTTGCCACAGAAAGGGAGGTGAACAAAATGAGATAAATATGTCAATTGAAGTGATACACACTGTTCGGAACTTATTCGATAGCATGCACATAACTAATTTGCCGATAAATGCTTATTTACAGTACACATAGGCAGGGCCGCCAACAGAAATCATGGAGACCTGGACAAATGAACGAAGCAGCCCCCCCCCCCCCTAACCCATAGCGAGCGCAACTACCACGAAAAAATATTTTTTTAGTGCCTGTAAGAGGTGTGCAGAGGTACGCAATGGAGACTGGTTTTAAGGTGAAATTAAATAAGGCTTTATTGCGCCTGTTGCTTTAAACACAGCAAACATGTGAAAATCCACAAACAAAATCTGCTCCACGTTGGAGTATATTTACACTTGTAGTCCAGCGATTCACCAGCCCAAATCATAGAGACATTTATATATATATATATAATTGAAAATTGTGGGCAGTGTTGGGAGGGGGTGGGACTGTAGGGATACTCCCAGGATGAGATTCATGTTTGGGGTTTGTGCTGCGTTTCGCTAATAAGTTAGTGGCACACCCCACAAAGTAATCATTGAATGCATTT
>WSYH01013722.1:0-16692 GCA_036426205.1 Ascaphus truei | reverse complement strand
AAAAAAGGGGAGCACCGGTTTGGGCCAAAAAACCCCCCTTTTTAAATCTCTTTTTTATAAACCTTTTCTCAAAATTAAAAAACATTCCCCCCCCCCCCCCCCCCCCCCCCCCCCAAAGAGAAATATAAGCCCATATGACAGGGGAATGTTGAAACAAAAGTTAAAGTGAATTAGAAGAACCATGCCAGGCTTCTGTATGCCTTTTTGAGGATTGGGTGTGCATTTTCAGTTAGCAAGAGAATTCACTAGTTACAGCAAATTAGGGGTTTGATACACCGCGTTGGTGTATGTAGACATATGCATCCTATTATTCTTATAGGTTGTGTGATAGAAAGCAGAAGCATGTTATTGTCATACAGATATAGTAACACTTGCTGACCTCTGCGTTGCGGATGAAAAAGCAAAAGCCCGCACTTTTGGGGACAACACTGCTAAAATGGAGCTGCAAAGGGGTCCATGCTTCTGAATGGGACCCCCTGCAGCGTTGATCCTTCGGTGCCGCAGTCACGTGACCAAAGACTGTTAGGCTTGCTACATCTGTACTGCATTTGCTTTTCAATCGGGAGTAAGCTAAATGTAGAATCTGTGATTTGGCTTTTCAATATTCTACTTTTCAACTTTATGAACTCCTTCGTACTAAATGTAAAACATGCTTGATTATAACTAGCCAGCTAGTGATGACCTGAGCAATTATTTATCTGCACTCTAACCTTCATGGATTTACATTTTTGTCACATAAATTTGTATTGGGAGTTTGCATAATACCGCACCAAGTAAAGTAGATCTTTTTCTCAATTTTAGATGTATACCTAGAATTTTGACGATCGAGAAAAACCACCTGGCTCATCTACATGCTGTCTGCCCTTTTTCCTTTGTGTTATAAAACCGCAGGCCCTATTTGATCCTTTCTTTGATAATTAGGATATATATATATATTTTTTTTTTTTTAAATAACTAATATTTAGCTAAGAAATGTTCAGACAACGCAGGATCGTAATGTTTTTTTTACTGGTAATGTTAAGATCCAATTCCTCTACACAGGGTTGAGCTCGTTCTATTCAGAGTTGATGAAGGGATTTGGTGCTGGCGGACGCCTCTGGGAGCTTCTCGACCGGAAACCAGTTATGCCTTTCAACGGTGAGCATTTTAAAATATTGTTTCTTTCATTTAAATTTTTTTTTAAACATTTTCAAGCAGGAAAACCCTTGTGACTGAATTGAGTTACGGTGGCTCATTATTTATTTATTTTAGTGGTGTTTCAGCTTAATACTGTCACACACAACTGAAATAAATGCCCAGTTACTTCTATATTCTACATATACAACCGCACTCAATTACTGACCAGGTTTATACGTATAATTGTAAATTCCAGTTTTCTTAGCATTTTTTTTAAAGGATATGGCAAATCTTTTAATCTAAACAGGCAAAAAATGTTTATTTGAATTTATTGTTGAACACAACGGCATGATTTGAAATTCGCCCTGACACCTGATACTGGGGTTGAAAAACCACGCAATCAATTGGTAGATGTCTTTAGTAGTGACAATTCACAACAATGCTGGTGACGCATCACAGAGGTCAATCAATGTATGTTAGAATGTGTAGGGCACAGGTAATCTTTGTGTTGCAGACCTGACAATGTAAAGTTTAATGCATGAGAAATAGAGATACATTTCTCTGCCAAAGTCCCACTTCAACACACAATCTACTGCCACAATAAACAGTCATTTTAACAGTACCTGTGTACATAATAACTTGCCTTATGCACAGAGAAATCCAGTTAATAAATGATCGCCTAGTAATAGCCAAGGTAAAAGTTCCAGGCATCAAACCGATAACTTGAATGATGCTAAAATCTTCCCAGCACTGGGAAGATGACTGCATAGCAGAGATGTTAGAGATATTCTCAGAAATTTGTAAACCAAGCGAAAGTTGCACTTTTTTTTTTTTTTTTTTTCCCCTACCCCAAACACAAAATTGACAAGCTTGGCTAAAAAAATTAGCCAAGTATTAAAGCAGCAGTTCAAGCTGGCGATTTTTTTTTTTTTTAAGGGTTTTTTTTTTTTCCCCCACTTCAATGTTTGTATCAATATAATCAAAACATCCCAAGTGATTTAGCAAAGCTGCCGATCGATCCGTTCTGTGGTCGATCGGCGAAATTCTACTGGGGGTCGACCTAATCCTCTGTGTAATTCATTCAGTGGAACGCATGTGCATATTCATACGCGTGTTACTGAGTTGTGCTCGCTCCCGATCACATGGTGCAGCAGGAGAAAAATCAGCCAATGACCGCATCGTATCTCATCTCCCTGCAGTACGGTATCTGTGTTTAAAAACGAGCTGGGGGTGGAGGGGGCAAAAACGGAACTGTGGGGTTTAAAAACAAGTGGGGGTTAAAAACCAGCTGTTAATATTTAAAAAGGATATATATACTGAAATACAGTGATGCAAAAATCTACTGGTGAACAGTAATAAACCATAGTGATGATAAAAATGTACAATTGCTATGACGCTAAAAATAGCTGTCCAGATGCATGCCTATCCAAATGATAAAATTGCTTGGCACCTACTGTACATACCTATTAGAGTACTAAAAAAGACTGCTGATAGACAGTTATGTATTTATCTGGGCAGCCATCTGAGTCACAGCCATCACGTAAGCACTTTGTGCTATCTATTATCTATCATTGGTACATCAGTACTAACTGTCTATCAGCAGTCTTTTTTAGTACTCTGTAATAGGTATGTAGGTGCCAAGCAATTTTATCATTTGGATAGGCATGCATCTGGACAGCTATTTTTAGCGTCATAGCCATTGTACATTTTTATCATCACTATGGTTTATTACCGTTAACCAGTAGATTTTTGCATCACTGTATATCAGTATATATATATCCTTTTTAAATATTAACAGCTATTTAGATGCCAAGTTTTATATAATTTAGACAGGCATGTATCCGGCAGCTACTTTAGAGTCATAGCTATTGCGCAAGTATTCTGTGCTATCACAGCTGCAGTACATCTCCATAATCAAGCCACTATATAAAGAAGACCCTGAGACTCCTCCTTCAGAACCTGATGAAGCTTACAAGCGAAACGCGTTGTTCTTAGGAGGATTTTGGACATCACGAGCCACCGTAGGCATACCTGTACAGCCGTTCGCCGCCAGACCTTCCGGACACGGAGGTCGGGGTAGACGTTGATCGTGCCATACAGGCGAGCTGCTGTGAGTTCTTGGACAGTAATCATTTTTCAATTTCTGGACATTGTTACTTGTTTTTTGTTTTATTATTAAAAGTATCTGGTTTTACATCCATGGTACATTTTATGTATGAGTGAAAAAGGAGGATTGAGTTCCACAAGCGAGACTTGGATTTTCTCTGAGTGTCCACACTCACATATGGACATGTGAGTGGTTTTTATATATTTCTTTATAGCATTGTCACTTTTTAGTGACATACACCCACTGTTGTTTCCCCTTTATTCCTTCTGAGATCATCTCCAGGAGCAGTGATATATGAAGCAAGCTCCAGGCTAAAGCATCCTACTTTGTGATGTGTCTTCACTCACACAGGGCAGTGTGAGTGATTTTGCTTTATTTATCCACCCTCATAACCTTCCACCCACTCCTATTTCACACACTATTTAAGTCTACTAGTTTACTGATTTTGTTTCTTGTTTCTTTCTGGTTTGCGCTCGCCTTATTGTGTTTCCCTACTGTGTGAGGATCCTGGGAGATCCGTTGTCGGTTGAGCAGCAGCAAAGACTTGTGGCTAGTATTTCATCATTATTTGATGTATGTGTATTATCGCCGCCTACAGACGTCTATTTTAGATTCCCATAAGATTTTGGGTACTATTGTGATTTTATTGGTAGGAGCGCCCCAGTTTTTCTATTTATCAAAGCTACATTCCAGACAGTCTGCACTAAGCATTGATCCATTGTTTTATAATCAGAGTCCTCTGAGGACTGCCACTAAAAGTATAATTTAATATACCTTGAAGCAGCTATGGTTTATTTTGGCTGATCGCACCACCTCAGAGCTTATAGAGGAATAGGTCTGAATGAGAGAAAGATCTCCTGCAGTGTTGTGGGTGGCTTCATTTTAAAATGTTGCTGAATGTTCATCCCCTTTGACTTCAAACGCAGTCAGGTTATTAACGAGATCCAGTGCGTGTCACTTTCTCTCTCAAGCACCGAAAATGAGTGTACGGTCTACCTCAATGTCTGAAAAATTATATGTGCAGCTCTGTAAACTGCAGCGCACAATAATAAAGTTAAATATTATTGTTACGCTAACTGATGTCTCGGATAACATGATTTAATAACCATTAAAAAGAGGCACACATGAAACCACCTGGGAAGTCAAACTAGCTCTTGTTGCTTATGAAATATCACATTTACTGTCTTACCGAGGTAGGGAAAACTCCTCTTCTCCACCTACAATCAATGTAACATCTTCACTTACTCTGTCAGGATGTGACTTATCACAAAACATTTATGTAATTCTATACGCTTCCTGATCTTTTCCTATCTTTTTTTTCCTCCGTCATAAGTAGTAAAAGGGACAGAATAATCCTGAAAGAGATTAAGATTACTTTTTTTTTTGTGTGTCTCTGATACAGCTTTCTCAGAAATGTCCATATATAGACACTAAATGTTCCAACTACCTGTTGTAAATTAAGTAGTTACCAGAGCACTTTTCAGCATCCTCCATGGTAGCCTGTAACACCTGGGCAATAATTCCTCCTCCTAACTGGGATAGGACAAGAGTCCTGACGCAGTCATAAAGGCGGCATGGCCTGTTCCCTGGTCAGTTATTCTTGTCCTCCCTAAACTAACGGAATTATGTATATTCCTTCCCACTGATGTTTATAAAAAAAAATTGGGAAAATAACATTGTGGATTTGGCTTACTTGCTTTCTCCCGAACTGGCCGTTCTTGAACTGTTCACGACGGAACGGCAACCTATGCTGAGAGGGTACCATTCATGGCGCTCTTTGACTCTGCAAAGGAATTAGGAGCCAGGTACAGTGCTGCTCTGTTGGTGGTCTGGGATGATGCAGGATTCCCCTCCCGCATCCACCACCACGTGGACCCAGAGAGTCTGATGTCACTTTCAGTTGCACAGAGGACCGATTTATGTCACTTCTGGGCAAGTGGGGTGCTGGGGAGAGAGTGGGGGGGACATCCAGGTATGAAACCACTGACTGCCATGGCAGGAGATCCAGAACTGTGATAATCTGGATCTCCAATTTAGAAGACTGAATTAAAAAAGGGACTTCCACATGGTGATTGTTGCAGGATTTTTCGAACCTCAAAGATGCCTTCATTTTTTTTCTTCTGTAACATTATGGACATTATTCCGCTTACAGCGAGATCCTCATCGTATGCAGTAGCAGCAAGGAGGGCACTGTAGTTGAAACCTTGGGCGGTAGACACATCATCTAAACTGTAGTTGGTATTCCTGCCTTATCACGGTTCTTAACTTTTTGGAGAAGCTTTGGATGATATCCTTACCAGGCTCTAACACCACAGGTCGATTCTTGCCACAACAAAAAAGGTCTAGGACATCCTTTCTGAGACCGCCTGTGACAGGGCTGCTTGTATTAATGTGGAAGTTAAAGGCATGTTTGCATTCTGGCATCAAGTGCACCACCTTTCTTTCTTTCTTTTTCTGTTTTTTTTTTTGCTGGGCCCAGCGATCTTTTTTTGTTTCCTTTACCTGAAACTTTACTAACCTTTAATGTGGTGTCCTGAGGTCAGTCAGTACAATGCAGGTGTGGTTGGTGCTTGATGTTACAGAGCCATGGGCAGTCCCTATTAAAAAGGAAAAGGGCGTTTCCTTCCTGCATACCATCCAGGGTAGATTATACCATGGTATTGGGGTGGGGGGGGGGAATTAAAGTAAGTGATACTGAATGTCATTTATTTAGCAGAGTAAAGACATGCATAGGATATTTGTAAAAGGTACTGTTTTTGGGACTTGCTATAGAAAATTGTATGTTGTGTAAAGTGTATTATGTTTGCAAATTGTGTAAGTTTTGGGAGACAACTCCCCTGTGTGGTATACTTAATTTGGTTTGGTCCAAATTAACCAGTAATAAAAGGAAGGGGGTTTCTTTCCCTGGGGTTGCTGCACTCCTTGTTGCTTCTGTGTGATATGAGGTTGGTTTTTTTTCTGCACTCTTTGTTGCTGTTATGTGATATGAGGATGTCTGTGGAACTTCAGTGAAAGGATGCAAACTTTCTAATGCAGATATTGCTGGCTACTCTCTGTATGGAGACATCACGCTGGGGGAACTGGTTGTTGTACACCTGAATGTGGAATACGTAATAAAAAGAAGGTTCAGAGAACAGCAAAAGCCTCTTCCATTCTTCCCAGGGTCTGATGCTGCTGCTTCTTTAAACAAAGGCTGGGATGCAACCTTTCACATCGCCAAAACATAGTATTCAGGAGGCCAGAGCCTACAGATCAGGCCTTTTAACAGAAACTGGGAGGTGCAGTCCCAGCCACTTTTCAGGGCCTGGCCAAGATCAAGCTTGAGGCGAGATGAAGAAACAAAGCTCCTGAAGATTTGTGAGCCCCACTTGGGAAGCATAGGCCAGTTGGCAAAGTTTCTTGAACATTGGGTTAATACTACAGAGGATTCCTGAATCTTCCAGATCATTGAGCATGGTTATGCCATAGAATTCTATTCAAGTCCAGTCAGCCTCTTTAGGCAGTTCTGTCTGCCAAGAGACTCGCACAAAGTGGCGAATTAAGACGGGATATTCAAGATCTCTGGCTCAACTCTGCCATTCAACCAGTACCGCAATATCAACGCAGTCAGGGCTTTTATTCAATACTATAGTATTAAACCGAATAGGGGTCAATTGTTTTTTAAGAATTTGACAATTCAAAATGGGAGTCTATAAGGGCGGATAGGCCAGGCGGTACAAGAAAGCAATTACTTGGCATCGATCAATCTGAGAGATATATATATATATATATATATATATATATATATATATATATATATTGATTCACCATGGTCATCGTAAATTCCTCCGCTTCTGCGTAGAGGGCAGACACTTCCAGTTCAAGGCCTTGCCATTTGGTTTGGTGACACCACCTCGAACGTTCATCAAAGTTCTGGTGGTGAAAGCAGCAAATGTTTGCCAAACAGGGATATTTGTCATAGCTTAGCTAGACAATTGGCTAATCAAGTCTCCCTCAGAACACCTGGCCCAACTTAATCTCCAGTTGGTTCGCAACAGGCGATGGTGGATGAATCATAAATGGGTCCTTTTTAATACTCAACAGGGTATAGTAGAATGGCCCCCATTAAAAGTGACCAACATTGTGTGGGAAGTTCACTCTTTCCTAAGATCAAACATCCATCCCGCCTACAGTTTATGCACCTCATTGGGCTCCTAAGCTCCGTCATAAACATGGTTCCATGGACTAGATTCCATCTCTGATGGTTACTGGTCAATTGTATTCGATGCAAGAGGACCAGGTTTCCCATACCGTAAGACAGAATTCCTCTCTTGGCATTCACAAGACAAAGTCTACTTTGGTGGACCAAAGAGGCGAATTTTCAAAAAGGCTGGTCCATGACTCCCTACACAGGAACCTCCTTTCCACTGGTACCAGTCTGAAAGGGGGGCCTTCTGTCAAGACGTTAGTCCAGGGTCTCTGGTCACCAGCATAGACAAAATTACCTATCGGTGTCCTGTAAATATTTTGTGCTAGCCAAAGAATGAGTCCAGCCTTGAAGGACCTTCAACTCGGGCTTTTGTCGTACAGTGTCACATTTGTATCCTACATAAACCGACAAGGGGACACCCAAAGTATAAAATATGTCAGATGGGACTCAAGGATTTTGATGCGTGCAGAGCAAGCCATTAACCATCATCTTTCAGCAACCTATATTTCGGGAGACAAAAATGTAAAGACAGGCAAGCAGTTCTGCCAGGAGAATGGGAGTTGTGTTCACTGATATAGTAGGTTTATGGGGCCTTCCATAAGTAGTCCTGATGGTATCCAGAGCATACAAACGGTTGCTCACTCTGGCTCCAGATGGCAAGAACCTGAAGCCACAGTTTGGGGATACCATGTCGGTTATATGGTTATTCCCTCTCCTATATGTTTTCTCCCATTCTGTTACTCAAGATAGTGATAAAATCCAGAGTGACAAGGCGAATGCTATACGAATAGTGCCATATTGGCTTACACGGGCATGTTTCGAAGACCTGATGGACTTTTCCATAAATGCACCATGGAGACTTCCACTTCCTGCCCGGATGTCGCAAAGGGCAATTCTCCATCCCAATTCTGGTTTCCTTCAGTTGAGTGGAGATCTTTGAGCAAAGGGTTTTTCAGACCAGGTGATTGATACCTTACTTCACTCCAGGAAACGTCACCTAAGCTACTATACAGTATTACAGACTATGGAAGATATTCTTGAAGTGGTCACAATCAGGAAATTACTCAACTCCAGGTGACAACTCAACAGATCTTTGTTTCTACAACTAGGATTTCAAAAAAGGGCTCAAAACTGCTTCACTGAAGGTAAAAGTGTCAGCAATGGGTGCCGTTCTTAAACAAATTGCTCTCATTCCTATAATGTTAATGGCCTCAGCCACATCTATTTCAATGGATCACAACAGCCATCAGCGAAACTTATACTTCAGTAGGGAAAGTAACACCATAGACGATAAGGGCTCATTCAACTAGCGCTATGGCAACTTCTTGGGCAGAGAAAGGACAGGCCTCCGCACAAGACATTTGTAAAGCTATGGAACATCCCAGCTGTTATTGGCTTCCATAGAGGAGGATGAAGAAACTGAAATATTGATAGGTATAATTCCCTTTTTCTTCACTTCCTCTACGGCAGCCTGCTTCCCTCCCTTGTTTTTACCTGCTTATTTTGGTTCATTTGTGCCTCATCTTAGAAGCGTGGATAACTGATAACTGACAAAGGAACAGGCCACACTTCCTTATACCTGCGTCAGAACTCATATCCTACCCCAGCCAGCAGGAAGAGTTATATTCCAGGTGTTGTTGGCTGCCATAGAGGACTTGAATAAACTGAAATATCTGTAGGTATATTTCCTTTTTTCTGAGTACTTGCATGTGCATTATGTACCTGCATACATTCTGAGCAAACTTTTGACCAATGTTGTATTCTAAGCCTGTAGTTTTCAACATTTTAAGACCTCTAGAAGCCTTCAGAAATATATGGTGACTCCGTGCAACCCCTTACAAATGTATTGTGACTTTGTGTAACCACCGCTCATTTATTTTATGTACATAAAAATACTACTGCTGGGGTAGGACTTATATTTTCCAAGTAAACTAACCACTTTCAATATTGCATATAATTGATCATATTAAAGTACAATAGTCAAGGATTTTTTTTTTTTTTATCAAATAAAACAATATGGCAATATAAAATGATTGGTTCTTGAAGAACAAATAACTTCCATTACCAAATTTTATTTCATAGACTTCCATAGAACACAAGTTGAAAATCATTCATTTCTATATTAAATTCTCATATTGTGAGTCTGTGCATAATAAAGGATGACAGAAGGTAGGATGACATGATAACATATATAGTGAAGTTTCAGTTCATACATACAAAAAATATTTGATTGTTTATATTGTATGTCAATTACTGTGCAATACATGTAGGTGTGTATTTATTTATTTTTTCTTGTTTTAGAGGGTTTGGTATTAAATCCAGAAACTTTTAAAGGCGCTCTCAAATTCCGAGATGTTCAATTTGCGTACCCAAGCCGCCCCGAGGCCTCCATTTTCCAGAACCTCAACCTTTCCATTCCACCGGCCTCTGTAATGGCGGTGGTAGGTCCAAGTGGATCTGGCAAATCAACACTTGTCTCACTGCTGCTAAGGTTATATGACCCTAACTCTGGTATGTCTGTGTTTTACTATTTTTTTTTTTATAGACCATTTAAGGAACAATATCCTTTTTTTATTAATAGATATACAAAAATATAAACATCTAAATGTGTGTGTATATATTTTATTTGTCTGTAATTGGTTCTATTTAACAAAATATTTTTACATTTTATACATTTTAAGTCCAACTGTATGCTATAAATATTAAAGTAAATGTAAAGAAACAAAATTGAATATATAAGTGGAATTACACCTTTTAATTTGGATTCAAATCACCCCACTTGAATTTTGTTTTATCTGTAAGAATTTATTTGTTACTTTGACACTAAATTATTACTGAAGATTTTAGCTTAAATATGCAGTTTCCACAAAATCATCTTCTGTGAGCTCAAAATTATGTTTTTTAACGTAAAATACCAACCCATGTTTTTTTCCTACTTTTTGTTTCTAATTTTTATTTTAAGATGCTCAAAGCCCACAGTAGTGTTGACATTCGTGATCTTGCTCCATGCAGACTTCAGTGACTTATTATGGAAGCCGTCTTGTCCTAAGCTCCTATGATACGGATCTATAGAAAGCTGTAACATCCCTTTTTTTAAATGGACAGTGTGAATAACATGGAAATCAAGGGTAACCAAGAGCTGAAAATGGCATGTTCAGCTCCCAAGGAGACCCCTATATTATGCTCTTTTTGTTTGTTTTTAAATCTCTATCAGCTAAAATAGTTGTGTCCTTATGATCATACAGAATAACTGTACACAGAATAAAAATATAAACTTTTCATATTTAAGCCCTCTATTACATTTTCAATACATTGTTCAGTAGTGTAAACCTGTCTGTCGAGCCTGCCAGTAATGTGGTTGCTTTACATTGGGTCACATCGTAGATTTTAACAAATAATAGTAAATAAAAATACCACTTGTGGTGCATTTGTATGTCTCGGACAGATCTGCAACCCTGTCTTTCCCGATAATCGCTTGGCAAACAGTGCTTCCACTGCAGCCAAGGATTTTGGGTAATGACATGCAAATGAGCACAGTGTGTCACTCTTTACTTATCATCCATTTTAACATGGACCCCCTATGACTTTGCCTGCTGTATTACACAGTTTATCAGCACAGCCTGAGTTAAAGAAGTGTATAGCCAGTAAACCTACTCACAGACGGCTGTTTCGACCTTTTAGGTCTTGTCAGTGAGAGGATGGTTATACTGGCTCTGCAAATAATACTTAACATTCCAACCCAAGAATAATCCATATACACAAATTACTTTTGGTATTCGATGCACTGTAAATTTCCACCTTTTCATAATAATCTCTATCTAGTCTTTGTCATTCCTAAAATTTCGGGTTTCTAGTCCTCAAATTTCATGTATGAAATTATTTTTTTTCTTGTACATTTCTATGAACACTACATAACATTTAACAAACTAACCTTGTGTGGACACTACTGCAGCCTATAGTTGTCACAACAATGAAATGCTCTATTTCATGTTTTCTGCTGTGTAGAAATACTGATGTAAACAACTTCTGTCAGTGACATAAGAAAGGAAGAAAAAAAAAGAATGCTATTCTGCTTTTTTCCAAAATCTACTTATGCTATAAACACAGCTGTGGTTTTTTTTTTTCATTGTTTAGTTAGATATGAGACCAAAATTAATGGCCCCTGACAATATTTGTATTTTATTCGCAGACTGGCAACCAAATGTACACATCACTTCGGAGGCAATATATAAGACCTAATACAAGGGAGAGTAATATAATTGGGGATAAATATATAACCGCAGACCGTTGCAGAAAGGAGTCTGTGTTCCAAAGAACTTGTGTATTTAATATTCCATGTTTGTTATTGAGCTTTTGGAGTTTGGGTGTTTTGTGGCAAATTTGCAAAGCAAATGCAAAAATATGAAGCAACTGTTAAAAATTTTAAAGAATGAATTATATTGCGGAGTACATTCACTTTATTAGAACTTCAATAAACATTTGAAGTGGGACTAAATTATTACCCTACATGGAAGGTGATGATGTTTCATTGAGTAATTCCTTTGAAAATTCTTCATACAACTGGAGCAAATAACTACATTATGTATGTCTTCAAAATGTATGTTTTAAGCCACATATTGTTTTATAGGATCTGTTTACGTTGACGACCATGATGTGCGCCAGCTGAATCCTCTCTGGTTACGGACAAAGATTGGCACAGTCAGCCAGGTACAATGATCCGCATATTTGTTATGTGCCCTTTGACTGCAGTTTTCTATCAATGCTCAATAGAACACTGCGGTTCTGGGAAAAAGAAAAATAGTATTGACAGAATACTCCATCAGAATTCGTTTTTTGATTTAAAAAAAGTGTACAACTTTATTGCTAAATTAATATTGAATATATACTTGGTGTACCCAAGGGATGCACAAAATAAAAGAAATTCCATGTATGTATGCTGATCATTAAATGTCCAGATAATTAACAATTAGTAGAATAGAAAAACTTTACATTTATTATACCAGAGTTGCAAAAATGTATACTATACAAGATAAAGAATAAGGCAAAAAAAAATCCTATACACACCAACTAATATATACAATATAGTACTACAGTACAGTGAATATAAAAAGATGTTCACCCCAGGGGGCAAGACTGCCTGTTGCGCTTGTTGTAATGAGCAACCCGAAGAAGCGCATAAAGCAATCGGAGAAATAACAAGGATGTAGTATAAACACCTTGATAATACAAAGCTATTTGATCCAAGATAGTGTTTTATATCATTTTCATACATGTGCTAGCTGCAAATGATGGCAAAATAAACGCACAAGTAACATTTATATTGTAGTCATTACCGCAGTAGCCATATTTGTAATCAGTGAGAGAAACAAGCAGTATGCCCGCCAAAAGGAATGAAGTGGTTACTGCTTGTTACCTTTTTTGAGCATTGAATTTAACACTTGTACAGGAAGGCCCAGATGTGTACAGGAAGGCCCAGAGATATAAATGTAACAATATTGTCCTGGGGTTTCACTCCAAAGAGGACTGAGACCAGATAAGATGTATTTATATATTGGTGAGAATTCCCCCTTCGATATTTCACTTGTAAGATTAAAGCAGCAATACGGGTTAACGTTAAAATATATATAATATATATTTATTATTACAGGTTTGAAACAGGGGGTCTCCGGGACTGAACCTTATTCATTTCAGTTTCGGGGACCCCCTGCTACCAGAGATACTTCCCTCCATAGGGAGTTTAACTCCTCTCTGCGGAGTTTAATGGTGCAGGTAACGCGGGCCAATAGCCGCACTGGGTGACATCATGGCTTCCTATTGGCCCGTGTGATGCGGGACATTTAAGATGCCGTTAGCTTAAGGAACACAGTTTCTCTGTCTGCAGATACAGTATACCAGCACTACTACGGAGGTAAGTATCTCTGGAAGCAGAGGTCCCCGGGGCTGAAATTAATGGGGTTCAACTCTGGAGACCCCTTGATTTAATCCTGCAATAAAAAATAAATCTATTTTTGTACCCTTCCCTCCCCCCCATCTTTTATTTTCTTCATTTCCCCCTCTCCCTAAAAATGTTAATAAAAATTAAGTTTAAAATAAATCTATAAATTTGATGTTAACCCGTTTTTGCTGCTTTAATGACGTACATTTCCACCCCCCACCCCCAATATGTCTTTGGATGCAGAACGTCTACTACAACTTAAAAATTCAATGTAATATCTGCATTTTTCAAATTTGATTATTATGAAGGGGAACAATAGAGAATATAACTTCAATTCTCATCTGGTAATACATAACACCCACACCGCTATAAAAACAATATCTTACTTTTAATAGTGCGTCCATGATGCTTTTTGTGAGAGCATTTCTTTCTCTGAGCAAATGCATCAGATGACTGGAGGAAAAGCAATGGTGACATACAGTACTTGAGAAGGTTTAGTTAGTTCATATCTGTTGGGTGTTGTAGTACTGAACTGGACATTAGGTGTGTGTTGGCATTCTGACATATGAAAATCAAGAACGAGCGTATGTAAATGGCATGCTAGACTGTGATGTTGTGATTTTTGCTCAGGAACCAGTGCTGTTCTCATGTTCAATCTCTGAAAACATCGCCTACGGTGCCGATGTCCCTTCTGCAGTCTCGGAAGAGGAAATCCATCGTGTTGCTGAAATAGCCAATGCTTTGGGTTTTATCAAAGGCTTTCCTAAAGGATTTGACACTGTGGTGGGTGAAAAAGGAGTTCTGCTTTCAGGTATGACTTGGCTCAGGGATGATCAACACCAACACAGTGAGTGAGAGAATCTCTATATCCATCCAGATAAAGTGGACTTGTTGTCCAGATTCATTTCTGTCATTGGGGTAGTCCTGTTGAGTCCCATTTACCCTATTAGTGCTGGAGGGGATTCTGTGGCACCTGAACTGTTTAAGAAACTAACTTGTACACTTAATAATTTTACAACTATACCAGATATTTCAATTACAAATAATGTATTTCTCATGAAAGAAAATGGTAGCAATTTTTATCAACCCCCTGAAAAAAAAAACACAAGCAGATAACTGAAGGACCACACAAATTACGAGGTAGTACTTTATAAAAAATCTTTCTTTGGGATATGTCACCAGAACGTTGTACACGTTCAGATTACTTCTAGAATACCAAGCCATGTTAAGGTGGTACCAGAAATACCCTAGTGGATACCTTTAATTTTATGCAATGTCAGGAGAAACTTGTTTTTCTACTAGGATTGAGGTTATCCTCTTTATAAACCGTTTGAATAGAAGACTTGATGTGGGTGTAGATTCTGGGCCATATTTAGTAAGCAAGGCAATTCTATATGAGACATTCCGCTAACAGAAGACACCTCATGGCCCATTCACATGATTAGGCTGTGTGTTGGCTACCAGAGCTGGAAGTTGTCTTGTCAAGCAGCCAATTACAGTTTTAGTCAGCAGATTCCATTAGTATCTCATGTGTATTTTGTTCCCAAGTAAATTTGCAGTAGGATGTCTACTAAATGTGTAACTTCTTGCATTTTAAGGTGGGCAGAAACAGAGAATTGCCATCGCCCGAGCACTACTTAAGGTGAACACGTTTCCGGGTTATTCCGTTGTTGGCCCCATGGCCAGATGTAACACCTTTTAACGGGGCATAATTTGGACCACAGTACGGCCAATAAGTAAAAGCAATCGGGAGAATAAATGGTCGTCATGTACAGTGAAGAGATGAAAATTCAAGGAGGGGGGTGAGCAGTACAAACAGAGGAAGGGCACAATAATAGTGCTAGGGCAGGAAATTTGTAATATTGCTGGTCACATGATTCACCAGTACACCCTGTAGCCCATAATCAAGCAAGCAGTCACCAGTAATAGTATATGCCACAAATGATTGTTTACCTACACTAAGGCACTAAAGATGCAACAGCACCATTAAATGACTTACAATGTATATAATTTATAGAACTACAAATGATATGTAATCATTTTTGTAAGGCTTCCCTCTGCACTTAATGTGGAAGATAGCTACTCCAAGTACATAAGTCTCCTCTTGCAACACTTTTTTGTTTCCTGCTTTGCTCAACTTATTTCCTACAATAGCACATGTACTTAATGTTTTCCATTATGTAAAGGGCAGACTGTAATATACTTGTCTTTCTATTGATTAGAACCCTAAGATTCTACTTCTGGATGAAGCAACTAGGTAAGATCTAGGTTGAGAACTTTAGATCTTTAATGGAAATTTGCATAAGAATAGAACAACAGAAACAAATGTTGGTGTGGTGGTCCACGTTGACATTAAGGTTTTTTTTTTTTTTTTGACACATTGGGGTATTCCAAAACCGTGTTGCTAGGCCTCAAATGTGACGTTCAGGACTACATCTGGACTGACATGAGCTGTATCCTGCCGGTTAATCCGGGAATTTAGTGCACGGGGCTCCCGTTGTATCACTTTGCTATAAAGGCATACCCCGCATTAACGTACGCAATGGGACCGGAGCATGTATGTAAAGCGAAAATGCACTTAAAGTGAAACACTCCCTTTTTTCCACTTATCGATGCATGTACTGTACTGCAATCTTCATATACGTGCTTAACTGATGTAAATAACACATGTGTAACAGGCTCTATAGTCTTCCCGCTTGCGCACAGCTTCGGTACAGGTAGGGAGCCGGAATTGCTGTTCAGGACGTGCTGATAGGCGCATGCGCGAGCTGCCGTTTGCCTATTGGGCAATATGTCCTTACTCGCGAGTGTACTTAAAGTGAGTGTCCTTAAACCGGGGTATGCCTGTATTGCACTTTTGCTATATTGGGTTGTCTGTTTGAACCATCATTTACCGAAGTGTATGTTTTTGCTACTATTTGTTCGTAAAGTTTCTATTTGAATCACTTACCCTGGGCGCGCTGTGTCTTTCTTGTCTTGCTGTTTCGGAGTCTGAGGATTTCATTGGCGGAAAACAGAGCACCTGCACAAGACGTTGTCAGCATACTAGGGCTGGTGTTTTCTCCGCCGTTGGCGTTTACTCCGTTACTTCTGGGGAATCTAGCACGTGTGAATGTGTGTGGATGTATGTCAGTGGTTCCCAACCTTTTTTTGGTTAAGGAACCCCATGTGAAATTCCTAGGAACCACAGACCCTCTCTAATCTGAGATTAAATGCATTGTAACTTCTTCTGTATTTGGTACAATTTTTCAATTACCTGAAAATGACAGGAACCCTTTAGGGATGCCTGGGGAACTCAAGTGTGTGTGTGTGTGTGTGTGTGTGTGTGTGTGTGTGTGTGTGTGT
>WSYH01001392.1:64051-124130 GCA_036426205.1 Ascaphus truei | reverse complement strand
GTTTTAGGTCCGGGGACCCCCTGCTCCCCGAGATACAGGCCCCTTTAGGGGGTGCCGGTATCCCTCTGCTTGGTTTACAGGCCGCGGTCACGTGATCGGGACCTTTAAATGCAGAGGGATACCGGCACCTCATAAAGGGGGCTGTATCTCGGGGAGCAGGGGGTCCCCGGACCTGAAACCAACACGGTTCAGCTCCGGAGACACCCTGCACATCTACACTATGAATAAAAATGTATTTTAAATGTATTTATTTATATTCATTTATTTATTTATTTATTTAGATTTATTTATTTATTTTTTGGGCGGCTGCTGTGTGTGAGTTTTTTTTATTGTGGGTAGCGGGGGTGGGTTAAGGGGGTATTAGCCCCAATGGTGGTTGTTTAGGGCTTGCGGGTGGGTAGCGGGAGGCCTTAACCCCTTCATGACCGTAGCGGTATTAACTGCTACGGCCGTGATTGGGTTAAGTGCACCCGCAACCCCCCCCGCAAGTCCTAAACTCACACCAAGGGCCAAAAAACCCCTTCACCCACCCCCGCTACCCACAATAAAGCGGGCACGGTGGGTTAACCCCTTCATTGCCTTAGCGGCTATCAGCTATGATAATGAAGCAGCATTTCTGTATTTTTAATAATATTGTGTAGGAGCAGGGGGTCCCCTGAGCATTAATTTCTGGCTCAGGGAACCCCCTGCTCACTGTACAATATTATTAAAATACAGAAATGCTGCTTCATTACCATAGCACATAGCCGCTAAGGTAAGGAATGAGTGTTTATTTATATATGTGTTTTATTTATACTGTACATGTGCAGAGGGTCTCCGGAGCAGAAACGTTTTTGTTTTAGATCCGGGGACCCCCTGCTTCCCGAGATACAGGCCCCTTTAGGGGGTGTCGGTATCCCTCTGCTTGGTTTACAGGCCGCGGTCACGTGATCGGGACCTTTAAATGCAGAGGGATACCGGCACCTCATAAAGGGGGCCGTATCTCGGGGAGCAGGGGGTCCCTGGACCTGAAACCAACGCGGTTCAGCTCCGGAGACCCCCTGCACATGTACACTATGAATAAAAATGTATTTTAAATAATTTTTAATGTGCCGATGTTTGCCCAGAGAGCAGCGGTTCTCTCTCTGCTGCAAACACATCTCGCCAGGGGACGGCCTATAGTATCATTGATGTGCATATACAGTACTGTATGTGTATGTTAGGGGTTATAGGGGTTGTTGTTAGACAGTATATACTGTATATATACAGTATATACTGCATTACAATTCATGAATTTCTCGGCTTCAAAGACAACAGCTCGCAAACGCCCCCATGCGTTTTTACACGGCATTGCAGTATTGCAGCCAGCGGGAATAAAATGCTTAAAATCACGGGCGCGATAACGCTATATACCCCGGGAGAAAACGACACAAAGCCGCACATCACCGGGATATTCCGAAATTCGCGGAGCTAGCCAAGTGAGAATAAAGTTGGTCGCTACTGTATATTGGGTCCTCTCATGATCCCCAGCTTATCAGGCAAGTGTTACATACTCACAGTGATGGATTTTGCCACCTGGTACCCTGAGGCTGTAGCACTTGCCACCATCGATGCTAGGTCAGTAGCAAAAGCATTGTTAGTCATATTCATTAGAGTAGGTTTCCCTAGTGAGATTCTAACTTATCAAGGGTCACAATTCATGAGTGAATTGTTACAGTGTCTCTGGGACGCATGCTGGATGAAGCACCAGCGCACAACCCCTTACTACTGTACCCCAGACAAACGGCTCATGTGAGAGATTCAATGGTACCCTGAAGCAGATTCTGTGAGCTTTTATAGAAGCTGAAGGGAAGGACTGGGAGATTCACCTACAGCACTTGCTGTTTTCATACTGAGAGGTACCGCAAGAATCTACCGGGTTCTCTCCCTTTGAGCTGCTATATGTTCGCAGGGTACAGGGACCTCTGGACCTATTCCGTGAGGGATGGGAAGGGGAAACCATTAATACTGATGCTTCTGTGCTTAAGTATGTAGTGGATCTCAGAGACCGGCTAGAATTGCTTATGGGGTTGGCACAGGCTAACCTCAAAGGGGCTCAGACCAAGCAGAAAGCATGGTATGACCAAAATGCTCGTAGCAGGTCATTCATCACAGGACAGCAAGTACTTGTTCTGAAGCCCACTCGGCAGAACAAATTAATGGCGGCCTGGTCTGGACCGTACACGGTTCTCAGAAAGATGAATGAGTAGAACTGTGTTGTGTAGTTAGATGGTGAGATAGGAAGAACTAGGACTTATCACATAAATATGCTTAAAGAGTATTTTGCACTGTGTGGCATCAGTCCTGGCTATCTGTAGCCCACCGATGGGGGACCCGGCGACCAATGCTCTGCCTGACCTCCTAAGAAAGACAAGGAAATGGGGCACTGTAGTGCCCTGCATGGATGAGATGCTAGATGAGCTCACCGGGGCAAAGTATCTGACCACCATGGATCTGAGCAAGGGGTATTGGCAGATCCCGCTGACCAATGAGGCTAGGGAGAAGTCAGCATTCCTCACTCCAAATGGCCTCTATGAATTTCTAGTGATGCCATTTGGGATGAAGAATGCCCCGGCTACCTTCCAACGCCTGGTCAATAGGTTACTGGAAGGGATGCAAGGTTTCACAAGGGCATCATAACAGAACAACCAAGGCGCTCTCTCTACATGAAGATAAACCACAAAAATAAAAGGGTTTAATACTACCGTAAACGGACTCCTATGTGCACCAAAATTAACAGTGCACTACTTCGGTGTCCAACGTCTGCTGTTCAAACCCCAGGGAATCTTTCCAGGATCCCAAGGCGGAAGAGATATAGAATAAAAGGTGAGCGCAGAAGCAATCAGAAAACAGCGAGAACATATAAAGCCAATGGTAGGTTGGCATAGAAACACTAATACAAAGCCGTGTAAGTAGTTTTGATCATATTTACAATATATGTCACAACCCCTTATGTCACGGGAGACCAATGCTTTTAAGGCTGTGAGATTGGATGCAGCCCTGGGGAAGGTAACTATTTTGACCTTTGATTGTAATTATTTTGACCTTTGGGGGTATATATAGATGTGCTAATGTGTTATCACTTTTGAGGTGTTTGGTCTGAGGAAGGGACTGCTTGTCCTGAAACGTTACTATTGTTAGCTCTGATGCATTAATACATTTTAAATCATTTGATTCCACTACAATTTGTGTGCCTCTTCCTTTCTCCTATCTTGCTTTTAACACAAAAATACCCGGATCCTTTGATTGAGCAAAACGTGAGATAAAATAAAGTATGATTTATTTACACGAGAAACACACACAGCTTGATTTACAAAATAACATGAATAAACACTTACTGGAACGGGGCAAAACAAAATAAAATGTCCACGAAATTAACTTCACAAAAATAAAGTCTCCATGCACCAATACTCAGGAGCAGGGTTGGTGCGCCAATAGAGCCATGAGACAGTCCTTGGCTAGGGGCGCTGCATGCGACCCCTGTTTCTCTGCCGAAAGTAATCTTTTCGTTCTGTCTGTGCAGGATTCGTTCGCAAATCCTTAGTTCTAATGAACTCTTGAAGCGGGGTACAATCCTTAGTTATGATGGAATAGTCTTTGCACCGCACAATGTATTTTAGATGAATCTCCCATCCCCACTGACTGCACGGACTTTTAAAACTAGTCAAAGCCTATCAGTACTATGTGCAGCCAATCTCGACGTGGGAACCAAATCTCCACCCAATGGCAGACTTGCCAACAGTTCCTGCAGCCGGGCAAGGGGCTTCATAGTATGCAAAGGGTCATGCGCTAACATCCCACCTGAGCCGCTTAGCATACCTAACCAAGCCTCCTTCTCTGGCGGAAGAATGTCTACCTCTGTCTCGGACATCTGGACATCTGCTGGCCAACCTATTTATAATAACTCCTCCTAAAGTAACACTGTGATCTGTCACTGTCTTTGTTAAGTCCGGACTTCTGCCGACAGCCCGGTGCATCAGCGGGGTGCCTCAGAAGTCCGCACTTAGGGTATGCATGATTCACTCCGGAATTGCCGGTCATATACTGTGCTTGTGAATCCCCAATGTATCCGCTGCCCTGCCTGGCTGAATGTTAATTTCTTTACTCTCATAACTTTAATTCACTAAAAAGAGAGGAACTTTCATTCATGACTTTGTATAATAAAGTTAATAATAAGGAAACCATAACTGCTTTACTGTTGGTACCCCAGCAGCACTCCAAATTTCATAGCGCTCGCATACTCCTAACCTAAGTTAGCTCCCTGCTTCTGTGCTGTGTGAAAAAGCAGCTGGAGTTAAAACCCTTGTGTAAACCCTTGTTAAAAACTTGTGTAAAGTCTGGTCTACTATGACACATATCATTAGCATGATATGACTTAACTTTACCCATAACTTAACCATACGTTATTCAGCTTTAAGATTAATGATAGCACCTCTAAGTAAATAAAAGACTGTTGTCAATCTGGGCAATAGTTCTCTATGTTCTTTATTTTGCCTTTTTCTATTGGAACTGGGAGGGGGAAGCAACAGGAAGTGCTAAAGGAATACATTTGGGAAGTAATGTCCCTGGAAAGTGTGGGAATTGCATTATAAGAGAAGAGGGCAGCAGGATGTTCTGCACAAAGATGTAACATTTCAAGGTTGCTGCTTTTTTGGGTATTTTGTGACTCACTTGGGGAATACTGGGAATTAGCTCAGTTGCTTAAGGCCTTATCAATAGAAAATAGAGCCGAACTGATTAAGTGCCGGGGTGGCATGACTACATGCTGAGGGTCACCTCGTAATGTTTTTTAGTTTTTAAATGGTGTTGGATTTTAGGCAGGATGTGAAGTGTCAGTTTGGCATGTCTGGAGGGTCTATATATTTATATAGGTTTATATATGGTTACTCTTACCTTGATCCGGCCTCTCTTTTCAGCAAACCACATGGAGAAGTCCCACACTCCCTCTCTGGGTTCTGTGTACATTTGGGTTGTTTCTTTGGAATAGTGGTATATTTTTGGTTGGTAAGTAATTTTGAGCTGTGTAGTTGATATCATGTCCAGAATGTTTAGAATGTTTAGAAATTCAGACCACAGTGCAGTCCAAACAATCCAGTGCTCCAAAAAAATGATTGTAGAGGTGTGTGACTGGGGATACACTGTATATAAATATCTCTAAATACAGTATTGTAATAGACACACCATGTGTGTCAGCCTGTGAGCAATTGCCAGTAAGGATAATGTATAAGAAGGTAGTGAGTAAACAAAGATAGTAAATGAAAGACTTGTTACTGACTGGCTGCCACATGCAGCACGATCGCGTCGTAGTAAAATTACTCACAGGTAGGGGAAGTGGGAAAGATGATTATAAATCTTGTGCAATCACTGGAAGTCAGCGTCTCCTCCAACAGCAGTCTCCGATGACGGGCAGCATGGCGTCAGGAAATAGGGGAATCCCCGCGATGGAGCTCAGTAGCCACAGCCAGGGCAAATCCCTCCGTATGGTTAAAGGGGGGGGTGAACGGGCCCCCAAACCGAAGACTCCATCACTGGACAGACGCAGCCCCAGTGCAGCTCGTCAATGATAAGTAACCGCCTGCCTCTTTCACCGGAATGGGTTGCTGTGTATAGCAGGGAGGAGGTCGCAGCTGGTATCCAAATGAAAGCTTGCAGCAGCGTATCACCAGCAGTGTGCAGCCAGGTAAGGAGTAATAGTCTAGAGTAATACAAAAAACCGGAGCACAGCCCACCAGCACATCACAGGACACGAGGGGCTTCTTTAGAATGGTTTATTGATAAAAGAACATAGGGCAGAGTTCCTAAAGACGCTCTGACATGTTTCGCGCACAAGTCGCTTTATCAAAGATTGATAAAGTGCCCTGTGCGCGAAACATGTCAGAGCATCTTTACAAACTCTGCCCTATGTTCTTTTATCAATAAATCATTCTAAAGAAGACCCTCGTGTCCTGTGATGTCCAGAATGTTAATTGATGTTGCAGCAGGGGTTGAAAGGTGTTAGATTTATGGGATAGTGTCGTAATGAGCATCTTGTCAGTTTGGCTCTATTAATGGAGGTCAGTGGACATCTTGAGAAGTGATCATGGGGTAGGAGGTGCCATACAAGGCTAAGGCTAAGGCCCTGGTCACGGCGCTCTAATGCGCGCCCGCGCTTTTGGCTGCGCGTTCCGGCGATTCCCCGGTCTGCAGCTCACTGCAGGAGCAGAGACCGGGGGGGGCGTGGCGGAGGAGTGACGGGGGCGCGGCCATGACGTCACCCGGCAGGTTCGCCCTCATTGGCTGAACCGCCGGGGGGCGTGCCTAGCCGCTCGATGCGAGTTCCTGTTCTCAATTCTATTGAGAGCAGGAGTAGCTCTCGCGCGAGCGCTGCGGCCCCCCCTCGCAGCGGGCCCGGCGCCATTGCGGGGAGGGCTCTCGTGAGCGCAGCGTCCGCCACAGCGGACGCTGTAGCAGGCAGCTGGGGCAAGGCCTAATGCGGCAGATATGGGAGTGACCATCAACAAGTGATATTTATTACAGTGTCATAAGGCTTGTGTCGGCGGTTGTGATTTGGGGTTCGAGCCATGGGTATTCTATGGGATTGGTGTTAGTGTTTACAGACAGGTTCCTACGGAAGTGTTACGTTATTGCTGTTATGTTGTATTAATAAATGCTGTGACAAATTATATTCACAAATTATTTTATCAGTGTTTTTATTCGAGTTTGAAAAAGAGGGGACGAAATCAGAGGCTGGCTATGTCATGATGTTGAAAATACATCTTTGCCTCAATTGGAAGAACAGACAATATTATAAAAATACAGAATTAGACCTTTCTGTTTCAGACTCTCAGCTTGCTCAGACATGTTACGATTGAGATTGAAACCTGTTTACACTGAATTGTAACCATAGAGATCAAACGTCCACAGGAAAAAGTATTAAAGCAATTATGGACAATTATGGTAGTTTGCTATAATAAGCACAATGACTGAAAAAAAAAAAAAAAAACCTTTTATTTTTGGATAGTGTTAGAAAGTCAACGTATTAGTTCAGACAAAATTTGAAAGACAGAAATGTAAGCCTTAGCTTTTGTAATGCCCTGCAAAATACCCACCATTATATAACTCTTTAGCATTTTTTGCTTTCTTCTTCTGAAATATATTCTTGTCTTTAAAAAGGCAGTCATTATTGTATCAGCATACACTTTAAAGTGAACTAAAGAAAGTGACATGTTTATTACAGTAGGTTAAATGTAGCTGACTGACACCTTTTAAAGAAATTGCACAAGTATAAGTAATTTAAAACATGTTTTACTCTATTTCCATCGTACACAAATACTTTGGAGGGATTTTACAATCTTAATGTGGCCAGGTCTCCCCTCCGGTATCCCCCTCAGCCCCCCCCCCCCTGGTCTCCCCATACCTCACGGTTGGTAGCAGGGAAGGCTGCGGCTGTCCCTGCGTCGCCGGAGTTGGCGGAGGACCCGCCGGATAGGCTGTTGTGTGTGTGTGCTGGGGACATTGCGGTCGCTGACGGGATGACTAGGTCACTGGCAGCTCCCTCTGCAGGGCACCACCATACTGAATATCTGCGCACGTGCGCAGTGCGAGCTGTGCATGTGCAGTACCCTCCTGAGTGTGGTGGCCATTAGGGGAGCTGGTGAATGCGCAGGGCATCAGTGCGAGTGGTGGCCATTTTGAGATAGGGCTCCGCGGGGACTACAAGCCCATAATGCATTGGGGATGCGCATCACGTCGGGCCCCAGCCAATAAGGCTGTTGGATTCTCGGGAGCACCAAGTTAATACTTTTGGCACATCTGAGACCACATTAGTCAGAGCTGGGACAAGGTTTGGGTAGGTTGTGTAGGTGCAGGGAATCTGTGATCCCTGCACTAGGCCAGAGACCCCTAGGCCCCAGCTAAGCCCGACACACTGTGATAGCTTGTGGCTGCTGCAAGGACCCCATAGATAGAGGCCCTATCCTGTAGTACTAGCGTGAGAAAAAGCCAGGACGCAGCTGCGGCCTGGGCCCGTGGTGCTCTGGGACCGGATCATCAAAATCATAGTACAGAAACATTCTCCATGGTGGAACCGTCCACGCGGGACACCACCCAACGTAGAGGCGGAGGTGTCGCAGATGACATCGTTTGATCCCACCATACTGTATCAGCACTACTGGTGTTGGAGCACCCGGAAGGTACCTCACCTCACCAAGTGCACCAACTGTACACCTTCAGTTCTAGTGGGGCAGCACTGTCCAACACATTTGGGTGGGCTAGCTCTTGTGGACACAAGGGAGGTTAGGTGCCCAGGAGCATCTCAGTACTTTGAGGGGACATTCCATCGGGGTGTGGGGGTTGGGTTGCCGGACCTCGTGTGGGAAACGGCCATGTGTGGCCCACATTGGTGGTGACAGATCAGGCACACCCCAGGCTCCCAGCAGCGGAGGCTCGGACTCCTGTGATCCACAGGTAACACAGCACACACACGGTAGCCGCCATATCTCCCAGGGGGAGAGGGAACATGTGCTACATTTCTCTAATGTCTTTTGGTGATGACAGTTTGCCAGACATCAAAACAATTAGCTTGTTTCTGTCCCTTTGTTTTCAAAGTAATTATGGGGCCATCATTAGCCAAATAGATAAACATAAGTAGCTGATATGTTTAAATCCAGTGTTCCCAACTAGTAGCGACACATATTCATTTTTCACAAGATATAAATAAGTAAGACAGTTGCTTAAAGAGTTATCGAATATTTCTACATCAATTACACTGATACATGTAGGTTGTTTTTTTGTTTTGTTTTTCTGACCCACTAAGTTGAGACATTGCGGCTCGTATTTAATAAGTGATGCTATGCTATAAAACACCTTCCAGCACAGGTAGGTGTCTTATGACAGTATATATCGGTCTGTATTTTTTTGGGATGTTCTTTATTTACCCATATGAGTTTTTGCCTGAGGTTTAGCATTAGAGTGGAGTCTCTCTACTGTACATTAAAAATGCATGAGCAGTGAGCATTGGAAAGCAGTAAAACGAGACCCATTTTCAAACTGCAACAAGAGTTTCAATAAAGTTATAATTTGCAGTTTGTTCAATCATTAAAAATACATAAAGGTAAGGTATCTATTGGTGCCAAAAGGTTTCATATGGCATAGAACAGTTTAGCAAATATGGGACATTATAGTTTTTTTAAATCAAGCTCAAAAGCCCATCTCCAAACAAACCAACATCTAATACAGTACTATGGGGTTGATCAGACTCTTCTATCCAAAACAAACAAACAATACTGCAGAGGTTCCAAAGTTACAGCAATCTGAGGTATTACAACTAATCAACATTTCTCCAAAATAGAAAACCCGGAGCATTTGAGCTCCTGAAATAGGGGGTCCCCGAGGCTGAAACCAATGCGGTTCAGCTCTGGAGACCCCCTACACATCTACACTACTGTCAAAACACAAATATCAATAAACAATAATTCCTTACCTTAGCGGCTATCTGCTATGGTAATGAAGCTGCATTAATGTACATTTTAATAGTAGTGTGTGGGAGCAGGGGGTCCCCTGAGCTGAACCGCATTGATTTCTGCCTCAGAGACCCCATGCTTCCCGAGTTACAGGGCCATGTATGGGGCATCGGAGGCCAGTGTCGCCGTTAATCTTTATAGCGTCCAAGACGCGACGTGGATGCTATAATGTTGGCGGCGACATTGGCACCGATGCACCAAACCGGGGCCTGTAACTCGGGAAGCAGGGGGTCTCTGAGCCAGAAATCAATTCGGTTCCGCTCAGGAGACCCCCTGCTCCCGCACACTATTAATAAAAATACATTAAAGCAGCTTCATTACCTTAGCGGCTAACCGCTAAGGCAATGAAGGGGTTAAGGCACAATAGCATGTTTATTGGGGACAATTGCCCCAATAAACATAGCAATATACAACACACATCCTCCCCGCCCCCTAACACATACAATACAGTAATGGGCAAAATTACTACACATATGGATAATAATGCATTTGCCCATTTAAAATACATTAATTACAATAAATACAGTAAATACATATTACACTTACCTTTTCCAGGCACCCACGATGAAGGCCATCTTCATCCTCATCTTCATCCTACCCATGTCCCTCCGGTGCTACAAAACATACAAAACAATCAAAATAGCCAATGTAATGTCCCCTAGCCCCTTAATCACCTTAGCGGTCATAAACCGCTATAGTCATTAAGGGGTTAACCCACCCTGCCCCCATTCATTTGTACAGTGGGTTATATATATATGTGTGTGTGTATATGTATATATATATATATATATATATATATATAATGGAGCCAACTTTGGCTGGGGTGACTGTATTTTTCTACAATACAGGATCATTTTGAATATCATTCCTGGTGTGCTGTCTCCTCATTACTGGACTCCAATCTGGTAATATCTCCATTATTCTTACCTATGGGATTAGCATCTGGATTTTTCATTAATACAGGATGCTTGTTGTTGCTTTGCAATATATATATACACACACACATATATATACACATATATATAACACCAATATACAAATAAATGGTTAAGGATTACATAAACATGTATAAATAAAAACATCAGATCTCAATCTCATAATCATCACATAATAAAATTAATCCAGCAGCACTTTTAAAAATAAATGATATCACTTCTCCCAACAAACCAGCAGCTAGACAAATATATATATCAAATGTCAAACAATTCCATTTGAGTGTGTACATGAGGCAATGAATCTGTGCATCATGTAACACTATGCAAAATCAATTTAAAAATAAAATACACTATGAACAACAACATACAATGCCATCCACAAAATCAAATAGAAACTAAGCAAGTAAACATAAATAAATTTACCATCAATTAATCAATTTCCTAAATCAATTACAATACAATCCAAATCAATTATACAATTCACTATTAAATTCCTAAATCCAAACCATTGAGAAAATAATTCAACTTCAAAGTAACCACCATCATACAAATCTAACTACCAGAAATAAGCCATTATTAAAAAGCAAGCCCCTGAAATATACTACTGCAAAGACCATTACAAATGACATGTAACTAAATAAAAATTAAATTACACACACAACAATGTAGAAATCAAGCAGCTAAATACATTTGAAATACATGAAAAAAACATAAAAATGCTTAGTTTCTATTTGATTTTGTGGATGGCATTGTATGTTGTTGTTCATAGTGTATTTTATTTTGAAATTGATTTTGCATAGTTTTACAGATTTATTGCATCATGTACACACTCAAATGCAATTGTTTGACATTTGATATATATTTGTCTAGCTGCTGGTTTGTTGGGAGGTCTCCTCGGACGCTCACGGGTACCAGGCTGGCGTGTACACGGGAGACACCTGTGGGGAAGAACCGGTGGCCCCATCTGTGGGGGCACCGTGGACCTGTAGTGACCACCCGTGGGCCACCAGACCCCCGTGAGAACCACCCGAGGCCCCTCAGACACCTGTGGGTTTGACCTGGGGCCCCCCAGACACCCGCGGTCCTACCCATGGAGACCCCATTGTGGCCCATGGTGACCCGCGGTGACCACCTGGTGAACCACGGCGCCTGGCGGGGTCCACCCGTAGGCCTCCAGACCCTATTTGAAACCTTGTGTTGGGCTACTGTGAGGCTTACGGACTCTCGTCAGGGCCACCGAGGACTCCCGTGGGCCTGGGGAAATTAACCCTGTATGTAAAAGAATAAATCAGGTATTTATGGGGGGTTATGTAATGTTTATTAAATATAGTGCTGTTTATTGTGTTTAATGAGGGTGGAGGAAGTGGGTAATGTCCCCAAGCCAGGCTGGGTAGGCCTCCTTGTAGGTAGTGGGTGGTTAGGCCTCACGGGATGGGTAGTGGGGGAGGGTTTATAGGCCTCCCGAGTGGTGGGTGAGGGTGGGTTAACCCCTTAATGACTATAGCGGTTAATGACCTCTAAGGTGATTAGGGGGCTAGGGGACATTACATTGGTTATTTTGATTGTTTTGTGTGTTTTGCAGCATAGGAGGGGACATGGGCAGGATGAGGATGAGGATGAAGATGGCCTTCATCGTGGGTGCCTGGAAAAGGTAAGTGTAATATGTATTTACTGCATTTATTGTGATTTATACAGTATGTATTTTAAATGGGCAAATGCATTATTATCCATATGTGGATAATAGTAATTTTGCCCATTACTGTATTGTATGTATTAGGGGGCGGGGGGAGGGGGGGTGTATTTAGTTAGAAATATTGTTTATTTTTTTGGAGGCACAACATTGGTACCGCAGGCCCGCGGAGACTCCCGCGGGGACCCCCGGGGACCCCCGGACTCCCGCGGGGACCCACGCTTAGTCAGCAAGGGACACCCACGGTACCCCCGTACCCCCACGGGTTCAGCCGGGGACACCCGCGGGACCCCCGGCCTCCCTCGGGGACCCCCATGGGGTCAGCCGGGGACACCCGCCGGCCTGTTCTATGGGTGTTGTGCCTGCATTAATGTAAACAAAGAAATTTGCCTTTAGCTGGTGAGCTTTTTTCAGCGCAACTTTTGCGTACGATACGTTTGCGTTGCTTAGTGAATCCCGCAGAAGGGCAGGATTCAGCGCAAACAGCTGATCGTACGAGCAAAGTTGGACTTTGAAAAATTTCTTGAAAAAAGTCAGTTTTAGAGCGCAAAGTGCCTGTTAGCACGGCTCTGTGAATCGCACTCGGCGGAACATCACGTTCTAAGAGCACTTTGCGCTCTTAAAATGACTTATCACAGCTTAGTGCGTAGCCCCCTTAGTATGTGGTTGTAATCACTTACCCTTCACATTGCAAAGCCGATAACCAACCTCATACTGATGAGACCCAAAAAGTTGAAACAACTGTCTGTGAATATGTTTTCTGGTTACACACTTCTTTAACCGGCTCTCTACTGAAAAAGCTGTATAATACGACAGGCATAAGTTTATAGGGGTCTATGTTAAGATGGATAAGAAGCAAAAGGTGACACAATGTTTGCTTATTTGCATGTCATTACCCAGAATCCTTGGCTACAGTGGAAGCATTGTATACTAAGTGATAATTAGACATGGGCAAAACTGTCTGAATCCGACCCATAGATTTTCCAGGGCTTTTCAGGCCAAATCCGAACCACAAGCTGAAATCTGAAGTCAGATTTCATCCACTTCTCGGATTCTTTCAATCTGTCCACAGGCCTCGGATTGTCAGATTTTAAAGAAACCGACGTTGAATTGTATCCACTTTAGCTCGCTCAGAGTCTTTAACATCCATTGCCAGGGCTCAGATTCTCGGATTTTATACTCCACCTCTCCCTGTTATAATTCTGTTTGACGGATTCGGATTCAGTTTGCAGATTTCAGATTCCAAATCCCTTGGACAGGTTTTCAGTAATAGGAAAAAAAAACAGTATGTGCCTTGTTCAGACTGATCTGCAGAAATCTGCGGCTCAAAGGAACTGGCCAATCTGCATTGGATTTGGATTTAAGCGGACAAGTCGCCCATCTCTAGTGATAATGGCGAAAGGCAGTGTTGCAGACCTGCGAGATATGTGAATGTGCTCACAAGTGGCATTTTTATTTACTGTACACTGTACGGTGCAGGGTTCATGTCACGTTAACTTATTTAGTGCCTGGTGATAAATGGTTTAAAAATCCAGATCCTCAAAGGAATGTTTAAAAGCACTCAAGAACACAAAACATTTGAACTCAAAATAATCACACTCTTTGACACTAAAAAAAGAGGACAAAACTGATATGGAGTTCCTTACCCACTATCATAATTGTTTGTAATGTTTCTCCATGCCTCTTTGATAATGTTATAAAGTATCCCTTTCTCCCCCACTCCCCCCTGAATTCCCACACTGCTGATGGATGCTTGGTCCTATTTCCTACTATCCCTTTCATTAATTTATTGCTTAGTAATGTATTTGTTTATTTACTATTCCCTCTGCCTCATCTGCCTTAGATTGCTGTTTTGGATTTTACATGTGCTAAACTCATGAAATCTTTTGTAAATCAGTATTACTAAACCTGAGGAAGAGAGTAGAACTATCGAAAGCTTGTCCTATAGTATTAGTTGTCAGTCAAGAAAAAAAAAAAAGCAATACCTAATATTGAAGTACTCATTTATTCTGCACTCCAGGCCTACATCAATTAATTAAATCATTATGACCTTCTATATAGGTATCCTAAATGGTTGACAACAATACCATTGACTTATTGGATGTCATTGTCTCTAAATCAGGCCAATCATTGGCACTACATTCAAATGTATTGTGGTAAGAGGTGAATGAAGATATTAGTCTACATACCCATGACATCAGTTTCTTCCATTTCTGGGATACTGTACTGTATGTGCATTTTGTACATCTGTGTGTAGCCCCCTGTAAACAGCACAGGCTATACCTATCTTCCTTCTGCTGTGGTAAGCCCTGTTAAGATCAGGCACCAGTAATCATCTTGGGTTTCCCCCCCTTCATAGCCCTATCCTGAATGATAGACGCAGGCCTGGACTCTGCTGCAGGCATGAGCAAGATGGAGATCCTGTTGACATCACAAGGGGCGGGGCTAGCTCTATATTTAGCAGCCAACTCCGGAGAGTAGTTTGTTGTTCGTTCGAGATTAGTCCGAGAGAGTTGATAGTGATACCAAGTCTGGAGCTGCCAGTTGGTTATGCCGGGAGTATGCAGAGCTGCTAATAGGCTATGAGTCCCGAAATCCTGCGGATAGGCCCGAGGATTTGGAGGAGACTACGGTTCCCCCTGCGCAGAGTGCAAGAGAGAGAAGAGCAGGAAGTGTCAGCATCTGTTATTAGAGATGATAGAATTATAGACTTGGTGGACCAATGCCCTCACCCCACTGCCGGGAGTGATGGGGAGAATCCAAGACCCACCGCGAGGCTAACCTCAGGGGTGGGCCACGGGGTATTGAAGCCCTAACTCAGACCATCCTGCCGGAGGAGTACTTGGAGGGGAGGAGAGGAGGAAAAAGCTGGGCGAAGGCAAATGAAGTATAACCCGTCCTGGCTATTGTGTTGCGGCTGTTGGAAGCCACTATTGTTGGGATATTGTTGCTCTGTCAAATAAAGAGACTATTCTTCATCCGTAAAGACTGTGTGTATCTTGGAAACTACTACCCTGGGACCCAAGGGGTTCTTCTGTACCGGTCCTGTCCCATATTCCTGGGAGTATAGAAGATGGAGGCGCTGCACCACTAAGAGATCATGGAGGCTACCACCCCAGAAGCCCGGTCCTGGCTCCCCCACAACATCGCGGGAAGCTCAGGCCCTCCTGTTCCTCACAAGTACGCACCACACCGCATGTAATCTGCCCCCATGCACCCTAGACATCACCGTAGAGTCTGGGGGAGGGGGGAAGCAGGGTTACATGTGTTACAACTTACAAGGGTTGCTTTGCAAAGAAAAATGGAACTGTAATAGTGACAAATGCTATAACCTGAATTTAGAATGCACAGCAGGGATCATACAAAAAAATGACATGTGACCAAAGGTTACAAAAAGGGTCCTGTTTTATACCTGTACAATCAAGACAGTCCTTTTATATTATTACATTTTTGGTGAAACATTAAGCATCTGGCGCTAAATAATACTGACATTAGAATTAAATTAGAAAAAAAAAAGGTAAACCTAGAACTGTATATGGTGACCTAGTTAAGATAATAAACTCAATCAACCAGTTGAAATGAATTAGTATTTAAGGTTAAAGTTAGTTTGGAACAGCTACAGTAAGCTTGGATTGAGCTTGTGCTGCTTATTTTTTTCTGAATATTTTCAGACACAGCTTTGATCCTCCTTTCAATTAATACAGAAATATTAGTGGAGTAATAAAGCTAAGTAAAACTGCATAGAGACATGACCTTAAAATGTGAGTTATATATAAGTTGATCATTTGTTGCATGAGAGTTCGTTCTGGAAAATAACTGTTCTAAGAACTTTTGGCAGAAATACAATTTAAAATGTATGTAGGGCCACCCAGATGTGCATACTTAAAAGATCTAGTTATTTTTCTTCTACTGTGGACTGAACAGTAGTATTATGTGTCCTTTCACTAGTACAGTAGTTGTTAAATCAAACATCTGTTATACTGTATATACCCATTTTAACATGGTGATTGAATAAGGATGTGGTTTAGGGAACAGGGAGATTTTCCAACCTTTGTCTTCTCACGTTTTATTATTTGTTCTTGGATATAATTGATCTGCTTTCAAATGACTATTAACATTGCTGCAAGATTAGACAAGCAGATCTTAAGTATACTTTTATTGAAAATTATATAAAACATTCAGGGGCAGGGTGAGGCCAGTATTTTGCAAATATACTGTTATTCATACCTCGTTACTTACTAAAAGAAATCAAAGCACTGAGGGTCTCACAGTTTTAGTTCCCGTCTATACAGTATATCAAAGCAGATATGGCTTGTAAGCATTTTGTCTTTAATTCATATTTAAAGTAACAGTACTAGCTAGATATTTAGTTTTTAACGCACAAGTCATGATGATCCATTGCTTTTTTTATACCTATGCCTAGATTATTTTTGTTTCCAAAACTGTCTTTCTTCATTGTATGATTAAATTTTTGACCATTCTGCACATATTTGTATATTCACTTGACTACTTAGAAGAACTGCTGTAGGCATTCAATTATTTATAAAGTATATTGTTCCCTTTGTCCTGTGCTGTACACCATACAGTATATTTATACAGTAGTGCTGCGTGTATGTTCCTAGCTATAGAAAAATAAATAATGATGTACTTCAAAATTAACTAAATATGTTTAAAATATTGCTTTCACTTTGCATATATTTTAAATAAAATGAAACAATATAATTTGGATCCATATTACGCAATGAAAGTTTCCACAAAGTCTCTTATGAGATACTGTATTCTCAACCTTTTCTTAAAATGAAATTAATTTGAAAAGCTAAAACCTGCATACTGTATATCAAGTGGGGATAGCGAATTTAATCCTTGCTTTTATCTGTTACTGCTTCAATATTCTTTGCAGCTTAACCTTGCCTATAGATATTTTTAGTTTTCACACACTGGTGCTTGCCTGGCAGAAAGGCTGCCTGCTTAATCTAAGATCGTTCTATCCTAACAAACTTCAATTGTTTGCCAGATTGATTTTACAATAATCTTAGCCCAGATTCAGATTGTAATGCTTGTGCTTCCTGCATTTCTGTGTCTGGTTTATATTGTACTTAACCATTATTCTTACTTTTACCCTATGCTCTAATGCTAAGGCATGATTCTGACACTCCTATACAGCTCGAGTGTCTTCCTCCCGAAAAAAAAAAACAACAGTGTCCAGATGTAGCCTGAGTTACAGTTTTCTGTACCGAAACAAGGCGTGAGATTCCACCTGCAGCAACACTTGGTTCACTGCGGCTTGCCCGCGAGTCGGCGACTGTCAACAAGCAGAATTATTTGTGAGGTAGATTTATGTAATTGCAGTTCAGTGTGTGTCCAGCAGATGGTGCACTGAATATCTTTGTCCATGCCCACTTTAAACGGCACAAACGCATAACTCGTGTTTCTATACAACATACTGTACAATGTAACAATGTTACTAGAAATGTCTAGAAACCTGAATGTCACACAACACCGGCACCATGACTGAAGTCGGAGTTCACGAAATACCGACAATGGGGCCGATGCAGAAATCTCTGATAAGTCACTTTTCGCAGCTTATCACCAAAAAAAGCCTATAGCTGTTCAGTAAGCAGCTAGAAGCTGGTGAGAAGCTCAAAAATCGACGGGTTTTTTTGGCGAGAAAAAAAAATTTGCCAAACGAGCGGTGAGAAGCATCTTCTCGCCACTGATCGCCAATTTCTTAAACTCGTGTCATTCTAGTAGCCCCGATCAGCTTCTCGCAGCTGATCACCACTCTAGAATTGAGATTTTCATGCCAAATCGTCCCACCAAAAAAAGTTGGCAAGAAGGTGGGGAGAAGCTGGCGAGAAATGCTGAGACGGGACTAAGAAAAAAAATGTACTTTTCCTGCATCGGATTGATGCCAGTGGCCCGGAGCTGAAATCCATTAATATTACCCCTGGTATGAATGATATGCATGAAAAAAGCATTTACAGCCCACTCCATACCTTAGTGTCTAACCGCTAAGGCAATGAAGGGGTTAACCACCAGTGCCAGGATTATTGTGGGTAGCGGTGGTGGGTGAAGGGGGTATTTGGCCCTTGGTGGGTGTTTAGGTCTTGTGGGGGGGTTGCGGGTGGACTTAACCCCTTAATTACCTTAGCAGTTAATACCGCTAAGGTAATGAAGGGGTTAACCCCTCCCGCTACCATACGGTAGGCCTAAACACCCATCCTTGGGGCTACTACCCCCTTCACCCACCTTCGCTACCCACAATACAAAACAATACACACAACAGCCCTACTAGCCAGCTCCTATCCCCCCAATAAACCATTACAATATCTAATACACAACAATACACAACACACCCACCCTGTGCCCCCCATACTGTTAAACCATGATTTATTATTTTACATACACGATTAATACCCCAGGCCGGCGGGTGTCCCCGGTGGTCCTGATGGGTGTCTGGGGGTCCTCGGGTGGTACCTGTTGGCGTCCGGGGGTCATTGGGTGGTCTCCATGGGTCTCCGCTGCCCTGCAATACCAATCCTGTATGTAAAAAAATAAAATATGGCCTACATTTAAATCAATACACCCCTCCCCCCACCAACGAATACATTACACTAATGGGCAAAATAACCATTATCCAGATATGGATAATAGATTATTTGTTCATTATTAATCACAACATTATCCAGCACAAATCAAGTAAATAAAATCGTTCTTTTTATCCCTGGCATTATGAAGGGTGTCCTCATCAGGATTTGCCAGAAAGCATACATACAGTAATACATACATTCTAAGGTCGCCTAACCCCTTAATCACCTTAGCGGTTAATAACCGCTATAGTAATTAAGGGGTTAACCCACCCTGCCTGCTACCCAAACGGGAGGCCTAACCACTCACCCCAGACCCACTATACCCACCCTGTACCCATTGATTGGCATAGTGGTACATCATACACATATAATATGGGCATGATAAGCCACTATAGCACTCAATGGGCACCCTAATCACAATACATTACTGCACAAAAGTCACAATAATAAAACATTCAAATACACTGAAACACCCAAATTCAATAAATAAAAAAAGTAGCCAACACATGTAATTAATAAAAGCACTAAACAGCACAACAAGGAATTAATTCAACCATTAACCAACCAAAGCAATTAATTATTAAAATAACTCTGTAATACAAACATTAAAAGCATTACCCAACACAATACATCATTAATTAAAAACTACATTCAATCGCAAAAAGAAATGTAAAATAATACAGCAAAATGACAAACAATTACATCCACAAAATAAAGACACAGAAAAAATCACACTCATTACAAAGCAAGCAATTAATAAAAAAATATTGGCCTAACCTGTAAAAAAATACATTTCCATACATTCAATATTTTACTTACCTTTAGAAGTTTTGGCCCTCCGACTTCAGGGGAAACAGGAAGCTCACATACAGCGAAGGCCCGAAACTGCATCCGATGCCATCCGCCATGAAGATCAGGATCAGGTACCCAATTTTTCTTTCTTCTATATTTAATCGCCTTCTTTCTTCTTCTGTAATTATTTCTTCGTTTTCTTTATCTTCTGTCTTCATCTGTCAATCTAAAAACCCCATTGTAGATCCTAACCAATGTTATCTCGTCATCTTCTTGGGCTCAAATGAAGCATCACGGCCTTAAATATGGCTTGTGACATCCCATTTGGGCAAGAACTGGTTCAACAGCCATCTGATTAACTGTTAAAACCTTTTGCCAATTTTTTTTATTTTTATGACGTCATTTAAAGGGAATGATGCCAGCCAATCAGAATGGCTGTGCTTCATTTCCCTTTAAGATGACGTCACTAAATCCTAGATGGCCGGCGTCACATGGTATTTCAGCCAATCATATTGTGGGAACCAATTCCCCAATCTGATTGGTTGTGGTTCACCATGTGACTCCCTTTGGATGACGTCACGTACTTGACCTAAAATGACTCCGTTACATGGTGTACAACAACCAATCAGATAGGGGCTTTAGTTCCCATGATCTGATTGGCTGAAATACCATGTGACGCCGCCCATCTTGGATTTAGTGACGTCATCTTAAAGGGAAATGAAGCACAGCCTTTCTGATTGACCGGCATCATTCTTTTTAAATGATGTCATTGTGACAGGGTGAATGAACGTCACCAGCCATATGCCTGGAAAACCTATGTTTAGGCTTGCAGTGCAGCAGTGACGAGGTTAAGTTGAGAAGGGCTGCTTAATTAGTCTGACCCCAGCTGCATAATCAAGGTGTTAAAACCCCAGGCTGTACACAGATGCAGGAGAGCTAGTGAGGAGACAGGACTGAAAATGCTGAAGAGATTACTGCTGTAAGGTTTGTGTTGCAAAGTACAGTACATGTGTGATGAACTGTCTGTCTCCTGCATACTAAAAATAAGCTATTTTGTTTTGTCTGCTGAAGAAGAAGCTATTTTCCTTTGTTTGCTGATGAGAAGCTATTTGTTTTTGGTGTGCTGTATGTTTTAAGGCTCAAATAAATAAGCCTTATCCAAAGAACCCGCATGTGTGGTTGCATGTACCCTGCAACAGTCATAAAAAAATTACAATCGGCACATGGTTTTAACAGCCAAACAGATGGCTATTGAAGCAGTTCCCGCCCAAATGTGACGTCACAAGCCATATTTAAGGCCGTGACGCCTCATTTGAGCCCAAGAAGACGACGAGACAACATAGGTTGTGATCAACCATGGGGGTTTTTGGATTGGAAGATCAAGACAAAAGATTAAGAAGATAAATAAATAATTACAGATGAAGATAGAAGAAGTGAATTAAAGATAGAAGAAAGAAGAATTGGGTCCCTGATCCGGATCTTCATGCCTAACACCCACATCCCAACCCACTGCACAGGCACCACCCACAGACCTTGCAGTACCTGCACCAACAGCCCTTGCAACAGATTAATTAAGGGCACTGTGTGCTGGTGCTTCACCACCCATGCCCTGCTGACCCTGGCATGTGTATGTATGAATCGTGGATGGATTACTACTATCGCCACATCTGTCAGGTAAGTGTAAGTGATATGGGTTTAGTGTCAGTGCCATGGTTTTAGTGTCAGTAAAAATTGTGTCTCTATACTGTACATATTCTGTAGGCACACTTTAGAGTACACTGCACGTTTACATGTGTAGGGCTAGGGGTATTAATTCCTCTACACTCCCGTGCACTAAATCTGCCAGCCATGAACGGGGTCACCATGAACCGCTTATTTTTCCACTACTGTCCATCTGGATACTACTCAATAAATGCTTTGTAGGAGATTGAAGTGTGTACAGTACTATAGGTGCAGTGTTTTGCTACAATATGTTGAGGATATGTGAGGATCAAGTTCAAATGAACTAGATGTCCAATGCTCTTCCTAATCACACATTACAGCTACAGTACAATAGTCAGGTAGTACTGTATTATAAATTGTCCTTGTCTTATCAAAAAACAATCACAAACTTGCTTTTACCCATTCCCTCCCATCGTGTTTCCTTGCACCGAGTCGCGGCTGCAGCTTTGTGCAAATAAAGACACATGCGGTTAGGAGAGCAAGCATACAGAATGTGCATGTTATTGTGTGTATGGTGTTAACATTTGTACTATACTATTTTGTAGATTGCAAGTGAGGATCACATGGAGATTCGCTAGGTGTCTTCCACTCCTAGCTACAGAAACCACCTTGTCAGCTACATAGTGTAGTAAACTGTACTGTACATTGTGTGTCTTGAAATGCATTCAGTGCATGTAATGTATTCTTTGTATAATAAGTAATACAAGAATGCCCTGCTTCCTCCAAAAAGCTTCTTACAATATCTTGAGGAATGAAGAGACAGTACTTTTTGGGGACATACTATTGTTTCAAGTGTTTACTTGCATTGTATTATCAGTATAAAGACAAGGTTACATTTTCTGTTACAGTACATATGTAAAATCAAGCACAGATGTTTTGAAACATAAAAATGTATGAAGCAATATAACAATATCACAACATAACAACATAATGTAGAGTACGCGCAAGAATGACGACTCTGCTCTTCTTTCCCTTCCGGAAACAAACCCAACAAATCAGAAACATGCAAGCGAAAACACACGCAGTTTTGGGGGTGGCCAAAGCAAAACTCGATATTTCTACAATATATTGTTGCTGGCAAAATGCAAAAAAAAGTCTAATGAAAGCAAAAACACACGATGATTAATTTGAGTGGCCATAGCAAATCCCGGGATTACTACATTATTGCTGGCAGAATACAAAAAAAAACTAATGCAAGCAAAGAGATGCAGTTGGGAGAGTGGCCAAAGCACAACCAGTGGGGGGGAAAAGCAAAAAAAAAAAACACAGTAACACACCATTTGGGGATTAAGCAGACGCTAGACTGACCTGAGATAGGTACTGTGAGTGCTGCAGTGTTGCCCTGAGTCCCCCGTAGACTCCCCAGTTATGGCAATACTCTCACCTACTAACAAAACACACAGGGCTAAGCATAACCTTGGATTTCTACTGTACAGTACATTATTGCTCGGTAAAATGCAACCTGGGATTTGCACACAATACTACCTAACTTGCACGTTATTATCACGATCCAATCTGTCTTTTTTAAATTAAAGTCTGGTATGTCTGAATACCACTCAATTAACTCTTTCATCACATTCAAATACGCTGAGTGTCTGAGGTTCCTCCTAACTGCATATTACAGAAACAGACACTGCATGGCATACATTAGATGCACTGATTACTTACAGTAGTTGCATATATTATGCAATACTTTCGGAACAGTATTGTGGCGGGGGAGAGGTGGGATTGCTTTGTTTGGCCTTGACTTAATTACTGTAGACAATAAAAAATGTGCATACCATCCCCTATCCATCGTGCTTCTGAGCACCAAGATGCTGTTGCAACTTAATATAAACAAAGACACACACGGTTAGGGGAGTAGGCAAACAGAACTCTGACCGGAGGATTAGCTTGTGTGACTGCTGCTCTCACATTCAGCCCCTCCCCTGAGTGTCCATGTCTGAGCTGGGCATGGTGTATGCAACAAAAGGTTGCCTGCTTTAATCTGATTGCATGCATTGTTAAGTGCACAAACAATTATCAAACCGATCATCCAGGCTTTTAATAACAAAGGTCAAAACTGATTAAGACGTTCATACCCTATTAGTGGTCGATACTTATCAGCTGTTTCTGAATCTCATATCTGAAAAAGTATAAAAAGATATGCGAAAACATAAATTGTTCAATGTGAAATACAAGAGAATGCTTTATCAAAACTACATCTCGATTGGTATCCAGTTTGTTTTAATAAATACTCACTGGTAACATATTATTTATACAGTATATGTTTTATGTAATTATTGCATATTTCCACAGTTAGACACGCCTTTTAGTACTTCTTGATCCCTTTTATTAGCTCGTCTTTGTTTCCTGGCTTCAAATACTTTCACAGAGGATGTTTCAGCCTATGCCACACCAATTCTATGGTGTTCAAATCGGGGATCTTCAAATGTAGAGACAAATACAGTACGGTTATTGCCAATAATAAAACAAGCACATATAGCAGCATAGTAGAGCACCGCATATAGAATTCAACTGGTCACAACAGTTACATGACTAATTCTGGCAGTGTTATGACGCAGTTGATTCTACTGTCTTTAAAGGAGCAATCAAAGCAATTTCCTACATGGATCTTTTTTTTCTTTTAATCAGTTATGTAGTATTAGATAAAACTTACTACATTTTTTATTTTTTAAATTCAACTCTTAATGCCATTTTTCTTTTACAATTCAAGTTTTTATTGAATTTTACAAGAGGGGGAGGGTAAATAATAATATTTGGCAGGGGTACAGAAAAGAAAAATGGGGGGGGGGGATGGAGAGGCAGATACAGTCCAGGTCAATAATACCAAATAACATGAACATTCTGTTGGCAAGGGAGGACAACACTTACAGACCAATTATCCTGTCTGTGTGGTCTATTACCATTTATGCTAACAGCCTCTGTGTTAAAAAAAAATACAGCACAGTATTCACTAACTATCAGTGTACCAATAGGGTACAGTGGTTGTAGTATTCTACTTTGTAAGAGATGTGTGCAGAGGTATGCAAATGGACACTGTATTAGGGTGAAATTAATATACAGTAAGGCTTTATTGCTTGTTTGTTTAACAATGTAAACACAAAACATAAAAGAAAAACCTGCTCCACTTTGGAGAATATCTAGACAGTATTGTATATGCCCTATATAACTGGGTGGGTAGCTAGGCTGATTACCACCCCAAACAAATATATATATATATATATATATATATATATATATATATATATATATATGTAAAAAGGAAGTCTCTTATCTGTTTCTGTTGTTTTTTCTGTAGGGGAAGGCCTCTCTGTTCTCCTGGGTCAGCATCTTTTTGTGCTATGGCACTCTCTGTGTCCAGGTATGGAGGTCTTGTCCCCTTGTCTTGCTGTCAGCATACAGTCCTTCGGTGTGCATGAAGACATCATATTTTCCTCAGGTCAACCCAGTTGTGGGCTAAGGAAGACTCTGCAGTCCTCCTTCTCCTTATGTCAGCCCAAATGTGAGCTAAGGTACCTCTCTCCTGTTTCTCACATCAGGTCTTTCTAAAAGTTCTAATAAGCCAGGGGGAGTCTGGTTGATTGTCTGTGTGCAATTAACTAGCGTACTGCTGGGTTTAGAGGCAGTTTCTCTCAAACAGTGATAAGTCCCTGTTATATACCTCCAATGTTTGTGGGAAGCTCGGGCTAACCACAGCCAAAGCCCATCCTTCCATTCACTAGATATATCCCTGCGGCTCGAATGAGAGTGTATGAAGAATAAGAACCCTCAGTCTTGCTGGGATTGGAGCCCTTTCTCCAGGTCAGTAATGTCTCCTCAAGAAGGTGCTTGAGCTCAGCACTTTTCAGTCACTCGAGGAGGACTTTTCCCAAGCACAGTCTTTCTTGTGATCGCTTGGTCACGTATTTTCCCCTGTGTCGGGCGATCCTTTCTTCCCTGATTTTAGGGTGACCACCTGCATCGGGTTCTCTAGCCATATTCACGGATGGTTGAAGCTGGGCGGAGTTTTTATCCATAGTAATTGACTCCCGTGGCATCTCAGTTTGGTAATTACCTAGTGTTGTACCTGTAGAGGTGTGAACTGACACAGTTCTGCCTCAATCTAGCCAATGATTGTGGGGCGTTTGCACAAAGCAGTGATAAGCCACTTATCGCCGCTTTATTGCCAAAAAAGCGATTCAGTACGCCCCGATATGTCAGCGATAAGAGAGATTTCAGGCAATTTTTTTTCCCGATAAAAAAAATCATTAAACGAGCGCCGATAAGCCACTTAATCTAGTAGCCCGATTAGCTTATCGAGGCTAATCACGCTCTAGAATAGAAATTTCCTCTCAAATTCATCACGCTAGGAAAAGTTGGCAGGAAGGTGGTGAGAAGCTGCCGATAAGCGGTGAGACGGGACTTAGAAAAAAAAATGCATTTTTTATACATATGATTTAAGCCTGGTGTGTTTGGAGCTGGCCTAGTATTGCTTTGTTTTGAAAAGTAGGAGTTATAATAAATATAAGCGTTGACCTTTTGAACCTTAATGTGTCACGCTGACGTTATGACGGGGTTCAAATATCACTTGTTGATGTTAGGGTTATATAGGGGGTACATGAATTTTTACGTTTAGCAGGGTCGCTGGATAGACCTATTGGGACGTCTTAAATGTGCAGTTCAAACAATATCCTACATTGAATAATAAATCATTTATGTGATATGACAAAATACTTTTAAACAAAAACATAAAAAAATGTTTGAATATATATTTAAAATCTTTATAATGTAGAAAGTATTAGCTCCTTCCCCTTCTGATTGGCTCGGGCTCTTGATCCCCGGCCTCTCTATAGCAGTGCACCAATTGTATCTAGTAACTGGCCAGTCACATTTTATTGAAGAACTACATTTCCCACAATGCTGTGCAAGAAATGAATTAAATAACCTGAGCAAGCAATCGATTACAGGAGAACAGATCGATCTGCAACATAGCTAATTACTTGTCAGTGTGCAGTTTCTATTGATGCACATATTTAATGAAAGAAAAGATATTTCATTTTGTAAAAACTCCAGTTTGAACTGCAGCGTTAACATATAAAGCTAATTATTGGGCCAGTGTTGACATATGGTCTCACTGGTTACATACGTTTAAACATTTTACAATATGGGTAACCTATTAAATAGATTTTTTCTTCTGTCATCGATCAACAATTGCTGTATTGCTATGGTCAATACCATTACTGTCTTGCCCTTTCAATCGATCCTTCACTATTTTTCTAACTCTTTTAACAGTTAAAGATTTTGTTTATTGGGGGATGGTGGTAATTGAAAGGTCAAAATGCTTAAAAGATTGACTAACAATTATCAGTAACAGCTAATTGCCAATAAAATTTGTGACTGTTGGGTACGTGACAAATCATGGAATTAGAAACATCTGTTTTAATTTGTCTAAACAAGGTTTTCGAATAGGTACGTCACATCTTCAATAAATATCAGGTTCTAATGATTAGAGCATGTACCAGAACATATACAGTATTCATTGTTTCTAAACATACATGGAGGGTATTGTTTCAATTTTTTTTTATTAACAGCTTTCATTATTTAAAATCAGGTGTCTTTATTATATACCTACTTAAACCAACCAAATCTCACACTTCATGGTAGAGATGGTGGATGCAGGGATGGAGGCAGTTGGGACACATTTTGCTGAGAGGAGAACCCTGGCTTTGGAGGAAAGACTAAGGAGAGAGGAGAGAAACAAGAGGAGAGCGGAGAGCATAGCAGAAGGGAGAGCGGAGAGGGGGTTAGGAGAGGGGAGAGAGGAGAGTGGGAAATGGAGAGGGGGAGAGGGTAGAGGAGGGAGAGGAGAGGGAGAGGAGATGAGAGGAGAGGGGAGGAGAGGGGATGAGAGTGGAGGGAGGAGATGGGGGAGAGGAGAGAGGATAAGGGAAGAGGAGAAGGAGAGTAGAGGGGACGAGAGGGGAGATAAAAGAGGGGAGAGAGGAGAGGGGATAGGAGTGGGGGAGAGGAGAGGGGAGAGAGAAGTGGGAGAGGAGAGGGGAGAGAGAAGTGGGAGAGGAGTGGGAGAGGGAGAGGAAGAGAGGGGAGATGACAGAGGAGAGCAGAGAGGAGAGAGGTGGGGCCCCGCCAACGCTTATAGTGTGAACAAACACATTTGGATGGGCTTGCTGAGGGCGAAATAATTAGCCGATATTGCTTGAGTTCAGCAGGAATCTTTGCTCTTTATTCAGAGTTAAGAGATGATTTAGATTCCATAACAGCCAGAGGTCGTGCAGTCCCTGGCCTTGTTAAAATGCTGAGCTCATTACATTTTCTTGCTTCTGCGTCTTTTTAGACAACTGTGGGCATAGTGTGCAGTCGGCATTCTCGCGGGCCCTTAGCCAGTTTCTATGTGATACAGGGAAAAGGGAGACCAAAAAGCGCACCAGCACAAACGGAGCAGGAAGAAACCAGAACAAAAAAATGATTAAAAGGGCACTTTAATGTGGCAAAAGACCCATCCAATGCATTTCGAACGTCGCAGTTTCTATGTGCACTGACTAGATGCGCTAGGAATTATATACATTTTCCTAGAGAGCAGACAGAGTGGCTGGAACTCAGGAATGTCTTTTATATCATAGCTGGGCTACCCTGTGTGATGGGTGCAATAGATTGCACACATGTTGTGCTGAGCCCACCTACTGGAAATGAGCATGTGTTTGTAACAGGAAACACTTTAATTCCATCAATGTGCAGGTCGTATGCGATTCCATGCATTTGAAACGGGTCATTTTGGATATGGTTGGCTAGTGGGTGAGTACATATAATATAAGTAAGCGGTAATATCATGTTTGTTTGATGTTTATTGCTGTTAGACATTATAGTCATATTATTTGGAAATATATACAGGTTGCTATACTCTGATCTATAGTAAGAAATCAGTTAAGCTACATGTTCAGATGTTAAAACAATTATTTCTCAAGCTAATTTATATTTCTATAGAGTTTATCACATATATGACACACACATACACACACACACACACCCTTTTTACACAATGCAGCTGTTATGTTAGACAGAATATTGTACATATTTGGAGGCAACATATTTATCATGAAATCATGCCAATTATGAATGCCTATACTATGGATGTGTAATTTGCCACACTTACATTCAGACATAATGTCTCCAACACTGATATCTGCGTGTTGGGTGACCCTCTCATATATTTATAAACACATCTGATACTACATTGTTCTTGTTAAGCTATTGAATAGTTTAGGCCAATAACAATACCTATTTGTGTACATAACTACCTTGTAAAATGTGTTACAATATTTTATCTTGCTGCAGCATAACACTCCAACCCCTGCAGAGGAGCAATATAATGCGGCAAACATTTCCACTCGATCGGTTTTTGAGCGGACGTTTGGACTGTTGAAAAGTCGGTTTAGATGTCTGGATAGAGCTGGTGGTACTCTACAGTACAAGCCTCAAAAGTTTGTGACATAGTTGCTGCATTCTGCAAAATATTGCACTGCATCACAATCTTCCAGGCAACATATGGGAGGGTCTCGAGGAGGACCCTCCTGTCCATGCTCAAGGGGATCATGAGTAGACGGCCAGTGGGGTGGAGACATGGTGGAATGTCATTGAAACCTATTTCTCAGGTAAGCTGCAATTAATGTTTTCATATAAATGTATACTGCCCTTCATGGTCCTTTAACCTCAATGTAATAATCTTTTCTCATAATAATAATAATAATAATAATAATAATATTAATAATAATAATAGCATGTTCTTGTATAGTGCTGCTAATTGTATGCAACGCTTCACAGAGACATTTTGCAGGTACAGGTCCCTGCCCCATAGAGCTTACAATCTATATTTTGGGTGCCTGAGGCACAGGGAGATAAAGTGACTTGCCCAAGGTCACAAGGAGCCGACACCGGGAATTGAAATAGGCTCCCCTGCAGCAATCTCAGTGTCAGTCAGTGTCTTTACTCACTGAGCCACTCCGTCTCCTTATCATTGGATAGTGCAGTCTGTACACATCTTGGATATACAACCTCTGCTGTGTGTACGTGCCCATCTGCCTTTCGTATGTCAAGCTAAAAACACCTTTGTTATAATTATGCCAATAAATATGAATAATGTGTGTATGAGGGTTCCATGTTGTGCATGTACAAAAGGGATATATAATTAGTTTTGTTGTTTATGCATGAAATGTATGTGATATAGAAGATAGCTGCATAATATTTCACAATTCATATGTGAAGTCAGCTTACACAAGTCAGGTACATAAAAATATTCTAACGAATATATATTGTAGTAACATTTATTTATTACACACAAAAACACACAGAATGCCTGCTCAGCCTGCCGATATATAAAGCAAAAACCTTTCTAGAGTGGTGTTGTCAGGGTATATGCATATGGAAAACACGGGAGAGAGAAGACCCTACTTGGACGCACACAAAACTCTACTAATACAAAAATAAATACATTTTATTAATATTGGATATAAAACATAAACACAGATAAAATAGCGCTAGAACAGCGAGTAACTCGACTTTAATTACCTATTGAAACCCCATCTAAAATCCCTGATGAATGTATAACAGAGAAGGTGGAGTCTGGTAAAGCTGTAAACTGATATTCAGATGTGTAGCACACATTCGTTTAGTACTCAGAAAACTCTTTAGCTCTTACACAGCCAGGTATATAAGTGTAAGCAGTGCACATAGACCCCTGATAAAATATATCTATTTGGTCCTTTGGGACCAATTTGTGAAACCATACAATTTTTTCCTCTATTGCACCTTGATTTCTTATTACTTTAAGTAATAGGAGAGCAGAATAGGATATATATGTTTTTGGTTGGATGTATTAGCCAGCAGTTTGGGCAGAAGTACAGCTGGTGGGGAAGACTCCTCTGACCTTGACCTCCAGACAATGGGATCTTGAGATGTCCAATTGATGTGCGGATTGTGCTTCTGCAACCATGGTAAGCCAAGGTGACAGGTGTTCCAGGAGCATGGATTACATCCAAGGCAAGGGTCTCCTTATGGGAATGAGAAGAAAGAGTGAGAAGGCTGGTCTCCAAGGAGATGTAAGCCGGGTTGAGAGGACGGCTGTCGATCCCTACCAAGGCAACGGGAGACTTCTTCTTAATGAGTGGAATCTGGTTCAATTCTGAGAATTTCTGGTCCACGAAGTTTCCTCCTGCGCCGGAATCGATGAATGCCGTTGTAGATGTCTGAAAGGTAGGACCAGAGAGAGAAACGGGAATAGTCAAGTTCTTAGGAAGTTCCTTCTTGGAAATGGGACAGGGAGAATTAGCACCCAGGGAACGCCCCTTCATACTCACTGGGCTTGGTCGTTTCCCTGACATTCGCGAATCAGATGCTCAGAGGATCTGCAGTAAAAGCATATTCCACCGAGTCTGCGGAATTGTTGTATCGGTGCCCAGGTGCGTTGAACTCTGAGTTGCATCGGTTCTGGAGCCTCCAGAGCAGGCAGCGGAGAAGTGGCAGGTCTCGTGGGTGAAGAGAACCTGGGAAAGGGGGCACGAAAAGGCACAAATCGGAAGTGTTGGCGCTCGGAGCGGCGTACCTGGAGGCGTTGGTCCACCCGAATGGCCTGGGAGATAAGTTCCTCCAGAAGTCCTGGCCTGCGTTGTGAGATGAGCTCGTCTTTTACGGAATTCATTAGTCCTCGCCAAAAAACTGCGACTAAAGCCTCCTGACCCCACCGAGTCTCAGCTGCTAGGGTCCTGAACTCTAAGGCATACTGGGCCACGGGCCGACATCCCTATGAAAGCTGAAGCAAAGAGTCAGAAGCAGTCTCCTGTCATTCGGGGGTATCGAAGACCTGATGAAAGTCTCGTCTAAATGCCGCATAATCTCGAGTAATTTCGAGGTGTAGTTCCCAAATCGGGGAGGCCAGGCCAGGGCATGTCCCGTAAGTAGGCTGTAGACATACGCCACATTCTTACGTCCAGAGGAATACTGCTGCGGAGCCATCTCAAACTGGATCTCACATTGATTGAGATATCTGCGGCAGGCGTGCGGGTCCCCATCATACGGCTTGTATGCTGGAATCTTCGGGCCCGGTGCTGCGGCACCCACCGGTTCCACGTGTGCCGGATGTGCAACAACAGGGGGTGCCTGTAAGTAAAGATCTTATTCCTGTCGGGTGAGAAGAACCAGCTGATCGGTCATGACCTGGATTTGCTTCTACATGGCCGATATCATGCTTCCACGTTCAGTCTTATCTGCGTCTTGTGGGCTCGACATAATGTTACGCCGGTGCTGCCCGTAGACCTCCCTTATACTGAGGTGGGGACGTATATGTGCATGCACCCGCAGCAGAAGGAACGTGTCCGGAGTGTCGTGTTTTGGTGTTGCCTGGCCAGGTGGAAATAGCTGTAGCAATACTTGCCGGTACCAGTAAAAGAAGAGACGTGGTAGTTGCCGTTAGCCAAGGTTAGGGAGAGGAGAGATCCAGAAGGTCGGGGTCCAAGCTGAGATCGAGGGACGTGAGTAGCCGCGTAGTCAAGAGGGAGCCGGGGTCGGGAACCAGAGAGTGTAGTCCGCCAAGCCGAGTCGTAACCTGAATAAGCGAAGAAAAGAGAGAGCCAGAATAGACATCCACAAGGAGAGACTATGTCGAGTAATGTGAACGTGGTACAACAGGTATTATGTAGTGCGGCTGACCAATAGGAAGCAGAGGCAGGCCTGGAGGAGCACGATGAGCTGTCCTGGATTAGTTACCTTGATATGCAGACAGGTGAGCAGCTTTGGCACTAAGTAACAGCCTGCGTGTGTGTTGGGGGCGTGGTCTCACTGCCAGGGCAGTGAAAAAATTATCTTCACCTGGTGAGCACTCTGTAATGTCGGAGAGAGCGCGCGCCCAGGACAAATGGCAGCCGCCTGAGTACGGGCTGCCTGTGGGGCAAAGGTGGGCCGTCAGGGACGACGGGTAAGCCCCAGATCCATAGGAACTGGGTGGGACCAGCAGCGATGACATCCCACGGCAGTGGGAGCCATAGGAGGTAAGGGGGGTCACGCTGCGACTTCCATGACCCCCGAATCCTCACACCTTCATGGTTTAACTACAATGTTGTTGACATTAGAATTTTGTCTATTACTTATTACAATTTAATATACATTTTGTAACATTAACTATTACAGATGTTTGTTTGTTCATTTCATTTGGACATACTTGGCATAAATTACAATAATATACAGACGAGACCACGACTATTCTAAAGCTTGCCTTAAACTAGCCCGGTTACATTCTGGGTATGTGCTGGGCTTGTTTCAGGCAAGTTTAAGGCATTTCTGCATTGATTAATGACCCATAGGATTAACACAGCAGGAGTCCCTGGCAGTCCCATTCAGTCCCAAAACTGTGTTTGTCACATTGATCTGCACTATTAGTTCTTTCTCTCTCTCTCGAGTGCTACTACTTGCTAGAGACACTGACAGGCACATTGAGGAGTTATACTTCATCTGCACATCCTTACTCCACCATACATTCCAGGCCTGTTTTCTTTTGAAATCCTGTAAGTAGGAAACCTATAGAGCCAAGTTATCGCTGTTTTCCCTACATTGCTGTACCATCTACACTTACTGTAGTTGTTTTTATTCCCATTCTCTTCCGGCCGATATGCTCCCCCTGGATTACAAGAATATCATTCAAGTTTTTGGATCCAGTGAAGACGGGATCCACCAGAGGGTTTGAGCTGGTTATCAGTTTTTACCATTCTTCTCATTGCATTTATACATCACATTATCTATTTTAGTAATTATATTGTAGTTAGCACCTTTTGTCACTATCACGCATTCACTTCTATAATCAATCACAACAAACTTTGTTGACACTCACCTTAGCACTGCAAGCTATCAATACTTTCTCTTCAGTGGGTTATTTCATTTTAATTTGCCACTTTATTAAGGCTCTTGTTAGAAATTAATATAGAACAAACATTACCAAGAGTCATATATATCGTGTTCACAACTCATTTTATTTATTGCCCATAGCTCACAATAAAATTTATATTAATTCATACATCAATTCATACAAAGCATTATATTTATCCCTCGTTGTGGTCATGTGACACACTTAGTCCTTGTATCGAGGTGTTTCTGAGCTGAAGACATTTCTTTGAGTGCTCTCGTTAATGGGGTTAATTTCTTCTTTAGTTCGCTATCATTATTTACCCCAGATTGTAGCACAATCTTACAATATATTGAATATTACAGCTGTTGCAAGGGTTTATCCCCCCCCCATACCCCTCCCCTTCAAGTACAGCTCTTATAGACTGCAGGCAGATCGCAGGGACAGAACTTAGAAAAAGACTGTAATAAAGGCACTGCTATCCCGAGTGGTATGGCATTTCCCAACCTCACAGTTTCTGATTTGATAATACTCTTTAAGAATACTGTACCGTAATAACTCAAACGTCAAACCGTGAGGTAGGTTATGCCAAAACGTTCGATATTGCAGTGATTGTATTGAAGCTACTAGAATGAGGCCCATAGAGTTTGTTACATCGCATTAGAATCTGTATGTCATCATTTTTTTAGAACCAAAACACAAGTGAAATTGCCCTTACGTACTGTAGCAAATTTGTTTAATCAGTAGTTTTCCCCTAAATTAATAAATTACCCTTTCGAGTGACAATAATTCTAATGTATTGAAATTATTGTATGTAACCTTAAACTTGAATATCCACTATGACTGGCTTGGCGAAATGTGTTGTCATACATTATCAATGTAATCTATTTGGAAAACTTTATGTAAATTTGTATTGTAAACCTGTGTTAACAGAAACCATGTAACCAAAAAAAACTGTATTATCAACAGAGTATCTGTATTTGCTCCACCAATTTGTGAAGAAACTGTCTCCTACTCCGCAATAATGTTACTCAATAGGGGCCTATCAAAATTATTTCTGATTTTAATCCATTATATAGAGGAAACATGGAAATATTTAATTTTGTTTGGCAACTGTAGAAATAAAAAAGAAAGCTGCAAAAGTGGAATTCCGAATTGGTTGCAATGCATGGACAATAATTTTAAAAATTGCCTAAAAAATCTCTAATTAGGTCATTAGAGAAAATGAAATACACTTAATGACTCTACAAATGACTAGAATAGCAGCTGTTGTAAATAGTGAATTTGAAGGTTAGTTGCTATAATTGTGCTGATTATCATATAGTACATGTGCAATCTCTAAAAGGAGCAGTTCTTCCTACTTTTTCTTTTTTACAGGGTGGGACAGGAGGTCCCACTGAGCCAAACGCCCCGATTGTCAGCTCAGAACCTCATGATTCCCGAGATACTTATTGGGGAAGTTATCAGGTTTAAATCTCCCTCGGGGAAGCAAAATGGCTGCCAAATCTCAGGCCAATAGGAAGTAGCAACATCATCAGTTGTGGTTTTCTATTTGATAGCCATTTAAATCACCTTTAAAAAAAAACAGAAACTAATACCAGTCAGTTCGCCAGTAAGTATCTCGGGAAGCGTATATATAAAATGGAGGTTAGTTAGTGTGAATTGCACCTTTAATATGTTATAAAAATTGCATGAAGATATGACAAAGCTGTTTGATTAGCTCTACAAACAAACTCTAATCCAACATCCTTAACTTAAATTGCAGACCTGTTCAGTACACATGAAAGTTATATTTAACAAAGTTGATGTGGAAAATTGTGTAGCACATTTCTACATTATAAAAGAACTCAAAGTATTCACTGTAAGCAAATATCTGAAGAATCTGGAAATAAGCATTTTGCAGAAAACACGGATGGCCAATTCTTGGTCATACTAAATGTCATGGATAATGTGGAATGTGTTTTTACATTAGCTGGAGCCAAAACAGACTGATTATTGCAAAGGGAGTGGAAACAATTTTCCATACTTTAGAATGTCAAGTTGCAGAAATAGAAAACATAGTAAAATTCAATTAAACCTGGTAGCTTGACATTCAAATATGATCTGCCCAGACTTTCATAATATTCTGGCAATCACAAAATGTGCTGCAATATCTAAGGAACAAAATCATCTTAAGTATATGTGCAAGACACAATTGTAGGTTAAGCCTATCTGGAAAGAAAGTAGCTGCAAAAAGGACATTAGAGCATGACCTGTGGCCCTGCCTCTTCCCTCCACCTGTTCACAAGGCACACTAAGGGTAAGTTCTATTGGGGGAGTGTCCTCAGGCAAGACCTGGTAAGGCAGTGGTCACATAGTGAACAGTGTTGCCAATTCCAACCTTTTAAAAGCGAAATTTGGGCTTGTTGTTTAAAAAAAAGTCTCTTATCATCTTTATCATTGGTTGGTTGCATTGTTTTGGGGCTTCTTTGTAACTGTAGGTAACTTGCGCCGTGGCAAGCTTCAATTACTGGAAGTGCTGCCACTGCTTTATACTGCCTTCTACTGCCACAGAGAACCACCTCTAGAGCCACGCCCTCTCTACCAAGCCAATACCGTGTGAGGAGCAAGTGTAAAGCAATCAATGGGGGGAGAGGGGTTGGGCTTGTTTTTAAAGGCAGAGTCCCCTTTTTTGAAGAAGAGGAATTGGTAACTGATAAAAAAAAGAATTTATTTACTGCACACTGTACGGTGGAGGGGTTTTGTCCCTTTTTTTTACACTTCATAACTTTTTTAATGTCTGGTTAAAACTGATAGGAAGGACGTCTTACCGTATGTCATGGCCTTCCAATGAAGCAGTTGTGCTATGGTCTGGTTCCTCCTGATGGCCACACGTTAAAACAGTGGCTTAGCAGCATGGGGTCCACATAAAGTTCTTGTGTTTGTTTGCATCCCCTTTTTGTTGTGCCTCTCCCTACCTGTCAATGAGACTTCCTAAAACTGAGGTGCAAAATATAAATCTTTGTAACTTTGTCAGTGATAATAATTCTTTGAACCTCATGTATATCAATATTTTATAAACTCCTCAATTCTCTCTAAGAGGGACAGTAAAATACTAATCTGCATGCTGTTGCAAGGGATAGGTATAGAATGATTGGTATAGAAGCTAAAGTAGTAACATTCTAGCCCTTGTTACATACAGGCACTGTAAAGGTTAACGTAATTTTCAAGTGTAAATTATTTGGAAAATATTTTAAAAGCAAGTAGTTGTTTTGTAATACTGTACAACACTTAAATACAGAAACATAGCTTTACTTAAGACATAGGTTTATGACATTAATAATCCCGATATGCAAACTTTAAAGCTCCAGGGATCCCTTGTTTCCCAAGATACTTACCTCCGTAGGTGCTGCCGGTAACAGTTTTGGCTAGGCTACTGTAGTTTGAGCTAACATAATGACAGCCTAAAGGTCCCCGTCTTGCGTGCCAATAGGAAGCCGTGACATCAACCAGTGAAAATTCCTATTGGCCCATGTGATGGGGGGCATTTCAACAGCCGAGAGATATTGGCACCCCTTACAGAGTTAAATATCTCAGGAAGCATGGAGTTTGCAGAGCTGAAATCAATGTGGTTCAGCTCCAGAGACCCCTGCTTCACATCTATTAAAACAAAAAACATAAAGGGTCCCCAGGAGAGCTGCTTTAATAAAAATATGAGCAATTGTGTTATAATTGTTTTAATGCTTACATGTAACATTACTGATTTAAAATACCTATTTCTGTACCTAAGATGATAAAATATTAGAATATTAAATGTGGACAATGCAGCTACTGTATATGCATTAAAATGTAACCAACGGGTCTCATTGGTGATGTATATAGGTTGCCATCCAAGTGACGTCCCTGTCAAAAGCCTTCCAAATAACTAGTTGTCCATGCCTTGTCACATTTACCCCTGCTATATGCAATGTTCTCCTCCTAGAGTACTGTATTAACAACAAAGGAAAATAATATTTTAAAAAAGATACGCAAATACAGTTTTAACAATACTACAGTAGCTGTTATAATAATGGAACAAAGAAATCAAACAATTTCCTGTGTATTTATTTGGAAGTTGACACTGCAAATATGGTTGTCACACAGAGAAACTGGTTTACTACAGTGGGATAACAAGCAATGTTACAGTACCCACCTTTTAACGAAGATACTTGATGGCAGTTCCTGTTCTTTGCCACTGCATAGAACACCCATGAGGGAAAAATTACTGGCAGTTGTTTGAGGTACAGTGAATAAGTTACTGCATGTAGGATAGAGAGTTACCTGTGGCGGGACTGTGGAAGATAACAAATAAGTAAGAGTATGAGGAAGCTGAGCAACTGCAGTGAGAGACTGAGAAATTTACAATACTTAAAGAAAGAAGTAGGACAATAAAAAAAAGGGGCAGAAAGTAAGAAAATGTTTTACAAATCGATGAAAAGAAAAACACAAGAGGCCTAGACACATAAAAAAAGAAACAAGCAGGAAAAACAAGGTGGAGCAAGGGTTAAACAGATTTCAGCAGTCTTCAGGTCAAACAAACCTCAAGGGTAAGCAAAGCTAGGAGGGATGGGGAGGGGGAGGAAATGAACAGTATATATCAATAATACTTACACGGCCTAGTGTAAGTACAATCACATCAAGAGGTATCTGTCACAGTACAGTAATCATATGAAAAACCAGGCGGGCAGGTGTGGGGGAGGAAATGAACAATATATATCAATAATACTTACACAGCCTAGTGTAAGTACAATCACATCAAGAGGTACAGTATCTGTCACAGTTCAGTAATCGTACCCCGGTCCATGCATCAGGGGGGCCTGATAACTGGAAGGTAGGGTAAAGGGAACCCTCACTCTGTTCTTCTATCCTCTATCCCCGCATCTCCCACGTGAAATACATGAACAGATGGTGAGGCAAGTGATTTAGTGAAAAAATCGCCAAATTTAATCAATAATTGAAAAATATATAAAGGCAAGGCACTCACATCACAACAAAGTCCTGGTCAGCACCCGTAATGCGGGCGCAAGTACTAAAGCTGCAGTCCCTGCTGCCGCGTCCGGAAAGCAGGGAAAAGGGGTGATTTCCTCCCCCTCCCCTCCCCTCCTGGCTTTTCTTACCCTTGAGGTTTGTTTGACCTGAAGACTGCTGAAATCTGTTTAACCCTTGCTCCCTCTTGTTTTTCCTGCTTGTTTCTCCTGTCTAGGGTTTTGGATAACCCATATTGGGGTTGTAGCAGAGGGTTCATCAACCTAGGTTTTTTAATAAACTGCCTAGGGGTATTCATCACCATCAACTGGTAATATTTAACCCTTTTTTTCTCCTTTGGTTTTTCATTGCGGGAATAGCGCCGAGGTTTGTTGTTTTTTTACATAAAAAAAGAAGTTTACTGTACTGTATGTACTGTAATATTATCAATAAAGAAATATGACAATTTGGCCTAAGCAGTTTATAGTACAGTACATAATAACTGTACTAAATCAAGTCATCTGGCATAAGACTGCATATACTTTTGCCTTATTTTTCATAATGACATGGCATGTATTTTGTCTAGTCAATAAAACAATTTTCAGACTTGAATGTTTATATTTTGACATAAAAATAGATTAAACAGATTATATTAAAGGTTAATATAGGTTGTGGCCACTTAAAGATTATGTCTGAGCTCTTAAAACATGCAGTCTGCAATTTAAGCTATGTAATTTTCTTAATTCTACATCTTGCCACATATCTCACAGCAACAGTCACTGTTTAACCTTAAAACTAACATACAGATGTAGCTCGCGTTAGTGGATTTATTAACACAATTTATGCGGAAATCCGCGCTCGTGCTGTCCCAAATGATTAGAACTGCAAAAATCTCTTGGTGCCATCCGTTGGAGAACTCTACGATCTCCTGTAGTGTGAGCTCCCAGGAGGGAGCTCACATAGCGATACAAACGAAAAAACGGAAAAAGTGCACTGGGAAGCAGAATATAAATGTATATGCAATAAAAAAGTCCCACAAAGTGAACTAACAATCTAAACAATAACAATACAATTACAATGTGAACTTACAACTAACTGTGGCAGGAGACAGATGACCGGGAGATCCGGAGTATAGCTGTTGGATTAGAGGGCGCAGGTCCGGACCCGTAGTGCTCCATCAGCTATAGATTCCTCTCTCCAACCGGTTCATCTCTTCCCCCAATGGATGCCTCTCATGACTTTTACGCATTTCGCACTGCATGCTTTGTCAGGAGGTTACATGATGGGGCTGCTCGTGAGTTTAAATAGCCTCAAACAGCCAATGAGGATGTCTCCCTGTACATTTAACTTTGCCAATGCAAATGACTTTTAGCTGCTTCTAGGAGACAGCATCGTACCACATACTTGTAACGAAGTTACTGTGAACCTGATTATTACTACAATCAATGTTGTGCATTGTGCTTTGTGAATTTAATTAATAAATAAATGAAATTCCATACATGAATTTGTGTGAAAGTGAATTATGTGAATTGGGGAATTACTGAAAACTATATCAATTATTACTACTATTACTACTATAATATTTTTATAATTTTTTATATATGCAATGCTCATTACTGGAGGCATCAAGATAAATAGGAATTGTATCAAATATACCATAAACAACTTATCAAATAATGTTTATATTATATTAAAACACTAAAGAGTAATAGCACTTACTAAAACACTTTTTTTCATAAAAATATATGCTCAACATTGATTGTAGTAATAATCAGGTTAACAGTAACTTGATTACAAGTATGTGGTACAATCCTGCATCCTAGAAGCAGCTTACAGTCATTTGCATTGGCAAAGTTAAATGTTCAGGGAGAAATCCTCATTGGCTGTTTGAGGCTATTTAAACTCACAAGCAACCCCATCACATGAACTCCAGACAAAGCACACGGTGCAAAACGTGTAGTGGTCACGAGGGGCTGCTCTGTGAGCTTCCATTGGTGGAGAGACGAACCAGGTGGAGAGAGGAACCTATAGCCGACGCAGTACTACGGGTCCGGACCTGTGCCATCTAATCCGACAGCTATACAGTACGTCCAGATCTCCTGGTTATCTGTCTCACGCCACACTAGTTGTACGTTTCCATTGTAATTGTATTGTTATTGTTTCAATTGCTAGTCGACTTTTGGGACTTTATTAGTGCATATAAGGGATCCAGGCTTTGTTCACCAGAGGGTTTTGACTGGGAATAGTGGGGAACCCAAATCCTCACACAGTAGAGAAGCCTGCACAGATATAGGTCAAAAGACTTCCTGACTTGCTAAAGGAGCTACATGGAGACCCTGGGAAGGAATCCCCTACAAAATACCAGATAAGGCCTAAATAATACAGTGCTGTGCCTAAAGTCTGTTTCTATTGTTTGCATATAATACAGGCATACCCCGCTATTCGGACCTTCACTTTACGGACACTCGCGAGTACGGACATATTTACAATAGCACCATTCCCCTGTGTCCGTACGCTCTCTTCGCAAGTACGGACACTTATTGAGCACTAACAGACCGTTGTAGTTGTGTGACGTGCTGATTCCCCTCGCCCAATTGGAAAATGGTAGCTTGCACATGCGTCTGTGAGTAGGACACAGGCACGTCCTGAACAGCAATACCGGCTCCCTACCTATACCAAAGTGAAAAAAGGTAGTGCTTCACTTTAAGTACATTTTCGCTTTACATACATGCTCTGGACCCATTGCATACATTAATGTGGGGTATACCTGTAGTGCATGTTTTGGGCTGCCAACCAGCTTAGCTGGTGGCCCGATTAGAAAGGGCTGGAGGGTTTAGATAATTCCCTAAAGGGAATAGGGTTTTATTTTATGCTTTGTGTTTTGCATTAAAAGGGCAGTTTCCCCTAATGTGTTGTTGTTTTATGGAGAAATAAAACCACCCAATGTCATGGTTTACCCTGAAAAACAGCTTGTGGACTCTTAACTGACCTCGCCTAGAGGCCGCTCCATCACAGACCTACTATAGTATATAATTTATGGTCAAAAGTGCGAGTTTACCAGAAATAATCTAAATATGAGAAAATAATTTTCAAGGAGACAGAAGTAACCAAAATAATATTTAATTACACACAATTCAGACACAGTGTATAAAAAATTAAATTAAGTTATTTAAAATATATAACATTCAACAAACATAACTATATACATAACAGACAACCAGAAATATATGTAAACATATTTAAAACTGATGCCTCCTCTTTGCCAGGGCACTGCTTCCCGCACTTGAACCCCAGGTATGGGGTCTCCCATGTCGGACAGTTCTTGGTAACTGGTGTAGTAGCAATCTCCTCAGAAGAAGAGGTGGTATGAACTATTGGGGATACCACAAATTTGGAAGTGACTCCACAAATTCCACTGATGTTGTGGGGACAGATGTGTCCATATTCTTCTGCATTGCACAGGTCAATTGTGGTCGTAACTGCCTTTGTGCACTAATTGCGTGTAGAATTTGGTGACCTTACCTTGCAACAGCTTGCTCCAGCTTGTGGCCACTTGCTCCTGGCATAAGGCAGCTCACTCCCTCATTTGGGCATTGAGGCCAAGGACTCCAGATGGGTAGGGTGACCCACAATGTTCCTGAATCCTGCACTCTGAATCTTCATTAATTCCTGCTACATCTCCATCATGATAGTTGAAGGTGCAGCAGAAGGTGGGATTGGTTGGGTAGCAGCCTGGGGTATTGATTGGGGAGCAGCAATAGGCATTGCCTGGGGTGCAGCCACCGGTGATGGCTGGGGAGCCAACTGTAATGGGCGGGGTGGGGCTACAGGTGATGGCCGTAAGACAGCCAATAGTGATGGCTGGGAGGAGCCACAGGTGATGCCTGGGGAGCAGTTGTAGGCTCATCTAGAGCTTAATCTGGCTCCACAGAGTCACTGACATCTGTGGGGATGATGTTTAGCTCTTACTCCTCATGCTATATACAGCATCTTCAGCCATGTCCTCCTTCTCCTCAACCTGGGGCTCTTGTGCCACTGATGCAGCCTGTCGTGCCAACCACATCCTCTGTCTGTAAGATGGCCCTGAATTTTTTTTTTCCTGGGTACATTTTTCGCGTGTAGGTTGTGATATATTCACGAGTTTTGCCGCTGCAGACATAATGGCCCATCAGAGTAACACAGCAGGGGTCCCTGCTGTATGAGTACTACTGGGGTCTGCCTTTCTGTAATAGACGTGCAGTAAGAGATAGGCTGAATCAGTCACTCTAACTGCGCGCCTCTCACAGGCAATCGCAGGGTTTTATTTCATTTTAAACATTACAGTATTGTAGCAGGGGTCTCCAGAACTGAACCACATTGGTCTCAGGTCCGGGGACCCCTATTTCCCGAGATACAGGCCATGATTCTCACAGCCAATCAAGTCACAGGCGTGAGAACCATTTGCCAATCAAATGTGACGTCACAGGCCATATTTAAGGCGTGACGGCTCATTTGAGCTCAAGAAGCCGGCGAGGCAACATCCTGGATTTAACATGGGGTTATTTATTTAATGATGTTCTGTACTTTGTTGGGTAATGGTTTAATTTATGTGTTGCCTAGTGGATGTATTATTTAATTGGTGTATTGGCTACTGCTTTTATATATGGAATGTATTGTTTGGTTAGTGGTGTGAATTCTTTAATTGATTGTCTAGTGGTGCGATTTATTTAATTGATTGGCTAGTGGTTTTATTTATTTAATTGATTGGTTGGCTAGTGGCCTTATTTATGTAATTGACTGATTGCCTATTGCTTTTAATTTTACAGTTTGGGGGTTTAGATGCTTGTATACTGTAGGTTTTATTATTGTGTATTTTGGATAGTCAGGCTTTTGTATTAGAGTGACCATTGACTGCTATAGTAGCTTATCATGCCATATTAAATGGTTATGATGTACTACTATAACAATCAATGGGTACAGGGTGGGTATAGTGGATCTGGGGTGTGTGGTTAGGCCTCCCAGGTGGGTAGCTGGGCAGGGTGAGTTAAACCCTTAATTACTATAGTGGATATTAACCGCTAAGGTGATTAAGGGGCTAGGGGCCATTAGAATGTATTTTGCTATGTATGCTTTCTGGCAACGGAGGACAGGGACCTGCAGTAAGCTGATGAGGTACCCTTCATATTGCATGGGGTAAGTAGACCGTTTTTATTTACTTTATTTATGCTACATGGATAATGTTGTGTTTAATAATGGGCAAATAATCTATTATCCGTATCTTGATAATAGTTATTTTGCCCATTACTGTACTGTATGTGTTGGGGGGGGGGGGTGTGGGGGAGCTGTATTGATTTAAATGTAAAAGGAGAATCCTAGGATTGAAGCGGAGCATAGCTGAAAAAGTGGGGGACCAGCAAAGGTGTGAGATTAAAATTAATATTTATTAAACATGGTATTGGGGGAAAAAAAACAAACACTCTGATGCGTTTCAGGCAAAGCGCCCTTTATCAAAGAGTAGATTCGCGTCCTCTCCCCCTCGCAGTCTTATAGAAGGCTCCCTGCCCACAAACATTGATGACGCAGCGTCAATTTTGGCACGAGAACATATAGATTAATTCTATTGGTGAAGCTCTCTTCAATCAGATCCCTGGATTTGGTAGGTACGTCTCATGTGGATGAGGAGTCCCGTACAAACCTCACGGCCTCGTGGATAGCTCCCCGCCCACAAACATTGATGACGCTGTATGCGTTTGGAGCGAGAGCATATACATAGATTTTACTGGTAGAGCTCTCCTCCAATCAAATCTCTGGAACCGATAGGTGCGTCTCGTGGGGACGAGGAGTCTTATACAGACTGACGGAGCGGATAGATACATTAACATAAAAAATAGATACAAAAATCAATAAAACAAGATACAATAACATACATTTAAAAACAAAGATAGAATAAATCTGCGAATTGGTTTCCTAAATAGGTGAGGAACAATGAAGAAATGCATAAATAGAAGCAACTTTTGTAAGGAATACATATTTGTAAGATCACATACAGTAAATGCAATTAAAGAATCAAGAAGTATAATAATAAGTGCTGTCCAATGTACATCTGTCTATTTCAAGTGCATTATAACAAGGGATGGAAAAAAGGGATGGAAAAAATACATGATTAATTATGAAATAAAAGATATAATCACAGTATATATCAATCCCTAGAAGAGATGATCATGTGTAAACAGTCTGAAGGCTAATGATATATTTGTAAACAGTCTAAAGGCTAATGATATATTTGTCAGCTCATTTGTATAGACTCTTAATTTTAAGGGAGATGATCACTGATACAGATGTTAATGATTATATATATATGGGCAGTGCTTGACAAATCACCCAAAAATCTACTCGCCTAACCAAAAAATCTACTCGCCACCTAGTCTCGCCCCAACCCCGCCTCTAATTTCGCCCCCAGCCCCGCAATTAAAAAAAAACATAAATGAAATAAATTGAATAAATTCCTAGTAAGAACATTCATTTTTGACATAAGTTTATTTATTGTATTACATTATACTACAATTAGTGTGTGTGTGTGTGTGTGTGTGTGTGTGTGTGTGTGTGATTACAATTCATGAATTTCTCGGCTTCAAAGACAACAGCTCGCAAACGCCCCCATGCGTTTTTAAACGGCATTGCAGTATTGCAGCCAGCAGAATAAAATGCTTAAATCACGGGCGCGATATAACGCAATACACCCCGGGAGAAAACGACACAAAGCCGCACATCACCGGGATATTCCGAAATTCGCGGAGCTAGCCAAGTGAGAATAAAGTTGGTCGCTACTGTATATACAACAATATCATATCATGCCCACTAACATGTTTTTATGCTAACAAAAAAACAAAATACAAGTAAAGAAAACATCCAAACGTGTTGAATACATGGGGGAAGTGCTAAGTGCAAAACATGTGGGACAACATGAAAGAAAAATGCCTATACATAATAAACTGAAATCACAAGAAACATCCCAATTTGAGATCCTCGTTGAGACCAAAAGGTGCAACAGTCTTGAGCTCAAAAATTAACCTAGCCTCATTCTGCAGCAAAAGTCTGTTTCTGTCCCCACCCCGCACGGGTATCGGGACCTGTAAGATTGGCATACACCGAAACGTTGCCAATGAATGCTTTAAATCTCTAAAGTGCTTGGCTACCGGTAGGCATTTGAACTCCTGGTCATCGACTTCAGATTGCAGCGCTTTCCGAATCGTTGAACAATGGATAGCAATACGTTCTTTTAACATTCTCACTGTTTTTCCGATGTAAAACAAGCCGCATGGGCATTTGATTAAGTATATTACAAATTTAGACTCACAATTGAGAAATTGACGAATCTTAATCCGCACCCCACTGTGTGGGTTGTAGTACGAGGATCCAACTTGCATGTACTGACAGTTCGTACACCCCTTACATTTGTAAGAGCCAGGTTTCTGGGACAGCCATGTCTTAGCTGTTACATATTTATCCACTGGATCAGCTTGTGTGATCATGTCACCCACTGACGGACCACGCCGAAAAAGAGGCGGTTCTTGAAAAAATTGTCCTATCTTATCGTCATTTGCTTGAACATACCAATTTTGTTTCACACTTTGTTGGATTGACGCAGTACTATACGTACTGATCACACTAGACGCAGTACTATACGTACTGATCACACTAAATCTGATCGGCACATTGCGGATCGGGTAGACAGATTGTTTTGGGGGCTGGGATTGACCCGGCGGTCTTGGTACATGTTGGCACCAATGACAAAGTTAGAGAAAGATGGAGGGTCCTAAAAAATGATTACAGGGATCTAGGCCAAAAGCTTAAGGCAAGGACCTCCAAGGTAGTATTTTCTGAAATACTACCAGTGCCATGCGCTACCGCAGGGAGACAGTCAGAGATCAGGGAGGTTAATGCATGGCTAAGAAAGTGGTGCAGGAAGGAGGGGTTTGGGTTTTTAGAGCACTAGGACTCCTTTTCTGAGAGGTGCCATCTATATTCTAGGGACGGATTGCACCTCAATGAAGAGGGATCTTCTGTGCTAGGGGGGAGAATGCTAAAAAGGTTGGAGGAGATTTTTAAACTAGGATGGAGGGGGGAGGGGAATGAAACAGATAATGAACTAAATGGAATAGATGAGGATACAAGGTGGTATGGAGGTAGAATGGGGGCAAGTGCAAGTTTGACAAGCAGTGAGATACCCATAGTAAATAGAGACAATACTAGAAAACTTCTAAAGACTAAACCAAGTGGGAGCAGAAAGGAAGGAGCAGATAAGATAATAGTACAGGCTGAAAAAAAACTTAAATGCATGCTTGCTAATGCAAGAAGCCTGACAGATAAAATGGGGGAGCTTGAATTAATAGCTGCAAGGGAGCAGTATGATATCATAGGCATTACTGGAACATGGTGGGATGAAACTCATGACTGGACAGTTAATTTAAAGGGGTATTCTCTTTTTCGGAAGGATCGAACATATAGAAGGGGAGGCGGAATTTGTATTTATGTTAAACCAGATCTAAAACCTATTATAAGGGATGATGTCTATGAAGGGAATGATGAAAATGTAGAGACCTTGTGGATAGAAATTAGCAGTGGAGGTAAAAGTATAAAGAAAATGTTTGTTGGAATATGCTATAAACCACCAAATATCTGTGAGATTGAGGAAGCTAAAATACATTTGCAAATGGAGAAGGCATCAAAACTGGGTCATGTTTGCATAATGGGGGATTTTAATTATCCAGACATAGACTGGGGCAATGAGATTAGCGTTACAACAAAAGGAAACAGGTTTTTGGGGGTGCTTAACCCCAAAAGACCGTGTTCTAACCGTCCCGGACAAGCAGCGGAGCCCTGGAGTAAGCGGTTTGTCACAACGTATATATTTTGTATACATTTGGTGAGCAGCAATATCCTCTGTTTCACCTCACTAAATAAAACCAGATCCAGATAATTGATAGAAACCGTACTGTGTTCATAGGTGAACCCCAAATTTACATCATTATTATTAAGGAATAAATAAAACTTGTATAGGTCTTCCACACTTCCTTTCCATATAATTAAAAGATCATCTACAAACCTTCTGTATAAAAAGATGTTTTCGGCAATGGGATTATTGTTCTAAATATTTTGATCTTCCTATTGTCCCATGAATAAATTTGCAAACTTATTCCCCATAGCTGTTCTGCACGTTTGCAAATAAAATTTTCCCTCAAAAATAAAATAATTGTATTTTAAAATAAAATTTATGATTTTTAAAATGAACTCTCTTTGTTTTGTAACTATCAAAGGATCCTGTCTCCAAAAATAGTCAATTGCATCAATTCCCTTATCATGTGCAATACTGTACATGTATATAGAGTAGTGACATAACATGTAACCCAAACAAGGTCATCTGCCCATTCCAGGTTTTTTATCAGCTCTAACACATGTTTTGTTTCTCTTAGGTATGATTGTAAGTTTTTTCACATATATTTTTAGAAAAGAGTCTACATATTCAGACTGGTTGGACGTACTGTAATGGATTCAATTCCCAAAATGATGGGTCTTCCAGAGGGATTGACTAGGCTTTTGTGGATCTTGGGTAGATGGTACATCAAGGGTGTTCTTGGGTGTGCTGTGTTAAGGAATTTGAATTCTGATGTATTTAAAATCTCATTAACCATATTCTCTTTTAGCAGGTTTACTAGCTTGTCTTGAAATGATAAAACTATAAAACTGGGTCAGAATGAATTAATAAATATGAGTTAACATCCCCTAGAATCGTACTGCTTCATTGACATAGTCATTCTTGTCTTGTACAACAACTTTGTCAGCTGATGAATAACTATATTTGTATTGCTTTTTAGTTCTTCTAGAGCTTTTTCTCTTTGTGTGTTATATTTGGAGTTGTTCTATTTTGGTTTTCACATAGTTTCACCAAGTCTTTTAAAACTAATTGGTGAAATACCTCAACATTCTGACCCATAGAAGGTTGACTTTGGTTTACATTTGGAATGTATAGTTGTTTCTAAATTGAAACCTTCCCCCATCTGATCAAATGCTTCATCAAAACCCTCATTTTCCTCTAGGAGAGCTGCTATGGATGAAAGATATACTCTTTCCTTTTGCTAGGACTTCATGTCATAAATGGATACAGTTTTGTTTCTATTTTAAAAAAAATATATTTTTAGAGTTAGTTTTCTTGTAAATCTGTGTAGATCAATGAATAGGTCAAAAATAATAGTGCCACTTGAACATTCATATGTTCTGTTGTGAGAGCAAAGGTAGATAAATTAAAAATACTGTTTTGTTCTCCCTCATTAATTTTACTTGTTTTTTTCTTTGAACTTCTTTCTCCCCTCTGCTACCTCTTTTTTTTTTTTTATAACTTGAATTTTATTGACATCAAATATGCATGTTATACAGGAAAGACATTCCGTGGCCGTTTTGTGCATTAATACATATTCATTACAATCAATACAATCATGGGGAGAAATACATGGTTCGTATATCTTGGCTACACATGGCTTTTTCGAGCCCTACTTAGTCATGTGTCTTGGGGAAGACAAAGGTGTAAGTAAACGGGGGGTGACAAAAAAAAAAAAGGTTGGGGGGGATTAATTCGGATAGATGGGGGAGGGCGGAAGGAGGAATAGGGTATAGGTAGGGAAGGGAGGGGAGGAGCTGTATCGGCTTCTTCTGGTATCAACCCTGATACCTATGGATGATAGGATTGTTTTGTTGGGTGGGTTTGTGGGCTCTCTCTCCCAAAGGAGAATGCATCTCATACTATTAGAGCCAGATTGTGTTACGCTCAACCCCGGGGATATCTGTCTGTGCCAGCCAAGGTAACCAGACTTTGAGAAAATTGTCGCTAGTGTCGTTAACTAAACTAGTTAATTTTTCCATCTGGCAAATAAACCAAATTCGATTCCGAATCTTTGGGATAATTGGTATATCGGGGCTTTTCCATAGTGCTGCAATCTCGCACCTTGTTGCAATTGCAAAATGCGCAATTAATTTATTATGTGATTTTGATAGACCTTTTAGAGGTCTGTTCAAAAGGAACAGCCAGGGGTCAGGTGGAATAGTAAGGTCAAAAATCCTCTGAATCCAATTCCTGATCTTTTCCCATATTTGGGATATACGCGGGCAAGACCACAGCATATGGAGTAAGTCAGCCGTTCCTCCACATTGTTTAGGGCACAACGGGGAGGAGCCTGGGACAACCTTAGATAATTTGAGTGGGGTGAGGTACCATCTCATAAGAACTTTATATTCGTTCTCCTTTAGTGTAGTGCAAATGGAGCTTTTGGCTGCCGCTAGGAATATGGTGTTCCAATCCTCGTCTTCTAGGGATTCCCCTAGATCTAACTCCCATTGATTCCAAAATGACGGGGTTTGCTGATTGAGAGCTTTTGAATCGATTACTTTGCCGTAAATCGTAGAAATAAGTCCCTTTGTGTCAGTTTCAATTCGACAGAGCTTTTCAAATTTCGTCATGGGGGATATGGGGCAAATTTGTTGTAGAATGCGCTGATCTGGAGATATTTAAAGAATTCTGTATGAGGGATATTTTTCTCTGATCTGATAAGATCAAATGTTTTAATTTTTTAGGTTGTAGCCCTCCAGATCTTTGATTCTATTGTATCCGTTTGATCTCCAGATTGATCCAGTATTACCAATTAGGCCGGGTGCAAACCTAGGGTTGTTCCAAATGGGGGACATCAGTGAGCTTCCTGATGTGAGCGAGTGCTTTAGCTTCGAAGCTTCCCAGACCGATAAGGAGTTAGTCATTGAGGTGAATGGCAGAGCAATGTGTCTTCGCGTATTTTTAGGTAGCCAAATTAGGCTGCTCAGTTCCAATGGGGAACAAGCAGCACCTTCTAATTCCACCCACCTTTTCAATTTAGGGTCGGAATGCCATTGAACGATTTGACCTAATTGGGCCGCTTTGTAATATGATAACAGGCAGGGTACCGCTAGGCCGCCCGCTATAACAGGTCTTTGCATATTCAATTTATTGACTCTCGGTTTTTTCCCTTTCCAGATAAAGTTAGATATTTCAGACTGAAGTGAGAGTATATCCTTCAGTTTGAGTGGCACTGGTAATGTTTGGAAGAGATATAGGATACGGGGAAGGAGATTCATTTTAACGCTATGTATCCTACCTATCCAAGAAATCTTCTTGGATGACCATCTGGAAAGATCTTTTTTTAATGTCCGAATTAGGTTGGGATAATTTGCATTATAGATGCTTTTTGCATCTTTTGTGATTTGAATCCAAAAATATCTTATAGAGTGCTTTTGCCAATAGAAGCTAAAGTTCAATTTCAATAGTTTCTCTGTATGTCTAGGTAGATTGATATTCACAGCTTCAGATTTGGATTGATTTATTTTGAAACCAGAGACTTTTGAGAATCTGTCTAGTAGGTCGAATAGGTTTGGTAGGGAGGTACGGGGTTCAGAAATGATTAAGAGGATATCATCTGCACACAGGGCCGTCTTATGTGTTTGAGAATAAGCGTTTAACCCTGAGATATCCGGGTTATCACGGATGTGTGCTGCCAGGGGTTCGATACACAGGGCGAACAGGAGGGGAGATAATGGGCACCCCTGTCTAGTGCCACTTTGAATTTGAAAAGGGAGTGAGGGAAAGCCCTGATTTATGACCCTGGCTGATGGGCCTGAGTACAGCAACATAATCGCTCCACTCACCCACTTCCCGAAACCGAATGCGCGAGCGTCTCTTTGAGATATGGGCAGTCTATCCTATCAAAGGCTTTTTCCGCATCCAGAATTAATAATATACTTTTTTTGTTGTTGTTGTTTGCCAATTCTAGCAGATCAATAAATCGTCGGGTATTATCCGCTGCCTGCCTCCCTTTGATAAAGCCGACTTGATCTGGGTGTATTAGTCTGGGTAGGATTAGATTTAATCTGTTGGCCAGTAATTTAGCATAGATTTTAATATCTGTATTGATTAAGGATATTGGCCTGTAACTTTTACAGTTCAGCGGATCCTTCCCAGGCTTGTGTATTAGTGATATTGACGCTCGCAACATGTCTCCAGGAATCGGGGCTCCCGCTAAAATCACGTTAAACATGCGGAGCAGCCTTGGGGCAAGGGTTTTAACGAATTTCTTATAATATAACACTGAGAAACCATCTGGCCCAGATGCCTTGGATGATTTAATTTCTTTGATGGCTTGGGAAATTTCTTCTAAGGTGAAGTCAGCTCCCAGCCTATTCCTGTCACTCACTGTCAATCTCTCTAGTTTTGAGCTGGATAAGAAATATCTCAAAGCCCTGCTCGTTTTACTATTATGTGCCACTTTCTTCCCATTATACGGGGAGCCATAGAATGAACCAAATTCTTCTACTATCTTTTTGAGGAACCAACCAGGAGAGGGGCAGTTCTGGATTTGGTCATATCAAACAATGTAGAAGTAATAACAAATATTCAAGTCCTGGAACATTTGGGTAACAGTGATCATAACATGGTCTCATTTGAAATAAATTATCAAAAAACAGATTACTTGGGTTCAACAAAGACTTTAAACTTTAGAAAGGCAGATTTTAATAAACTGAGGTCTAATCTAGTAGTAATACAATGGGATGATGTTTTTGCAGGGAAAAATGTAGAAGATAAATGGGCAGTCTTTAAAACATTGTTAGAAAAGCACACTTATCAGTGTATACCCTTGGGTAATAAGTATAAAAGAAATAAGTCAAAACCAATTTCATAAAGCGCTGGAAGAGCGCGAAACGTGTAAGAGGGATACCTCCCCTTCTCCTGTGTATGCTGCTGTCTCTTCTATATGAATAAACCTCATCTTTAATAGCTCGCGCTTTGCCTGGTCCCCGCTTTTTGAGCTGCTGTGCTTTCCTGGTTCCTTACCTACGTGGACATCTTGGAACTTCCCTGCTGATTCAAATTCTATATATACCATATATCAGAAGAAATGTCCAAATAAAAGGACTAGATCCAATGATTATATTGTAAAATGGTATGAAGATTAGAAACAAATTTCATAATAAGATATTGAATCATATTGGTAACGAAACCCCACTTCCACAATAATTCATATGATACAAACAGATCTATACAGATTGTAATAAGCCAAATAGAAACAAGCTGAACTGTAAGTAAAAGAAATTAACTACATGGGGAATAATGATACAATAACAATGTGTTCTTAGTAAAGAACTACAACACATACACATACCATGGATAATGATACAAGTCAGTGTGTACTTAGTAAGGCCGAGTCCATAGAAGGACAGGCCGCGCGGAGCCGTGCGGACGCTCCGCGCTGAGCCCCTGCATCCTCAATGAGGATGCCTTGAGAGGGGGCTCACGCGAGCGTCCGCAGGCGTGCGGAGGCGCTGGATTTTTCAGCCGACAGCCAAGCTGTTTTTCAGTGCGCTGTCGGCTGAAAACATCCAATCAGCGCAAAGCAGCGTCAACGTCACGGCGCCGTGACGTCGGCACCGTGACGTTGACGTCGGTCCGTCGCGGGCGATTGGCCCAGTGACGTCACTGCCCCGCCTCCCTCAGTCTCCCCCTGCCTCCGATCGCGCCCGCTGGCTCGCCTGCATGGGCATAAAATCGCGCAGATTTCAGCAGGCGAGCCTCAGCGTCAGTGCGGCTCCGAACTCCTCACCCCTCTATGGCCCCAGCCTAAGAAGTCACAATATGTACATGTACTGTAGATTACTCATCCACGGATATAATCGTGGAACAAAAGATACAAAAACATTGAATGTTAGGCTGTCATAAGTATAATATTGGCAGCCCTAAAGATATTATTTTGAATCACATGATCCCTGCACATCAGGTATAACATTAAATGAATGAAATATTACCCAAGAGACAAATAAAAGGCAGCAAATATAGAAATACCATTATATAAAGCAAGGCATACATTAGCATGACAAACCAAAGGTGAACAAACAGGGGTGTATTAGGACTCAGCATCAGAGGAAGCAATTGAGATCCCACTCTGAGTTCAACACCGCCAGTTGGAGTGTCCCCAGAGTGCATCCCTCTGATGCAAAGTCCTTGATCGATCACCATCCCTTTTATGCAAACAGGAGGAAGCCACAACCTCCATATTAATGAACAATTGGTTAACTGAGGAAGAAGTTCATAAGCGACTTGAATAAATTAAAGTAAATAAGGCACCTGGCCCCGATGGCATACATCCAAGAGTTCTCAAGGAGTTAAGCTCAGTAATAGCAAAACCATTATATTTAATATTCAAGGACTCCATTTCCACAGGCTCAGTACCACAAGAATGGCGTAAAGCAGATGTGGTGCATATATTTAAAAAGGGAGCTAGATCACACCCGGGGAATTACAGACCTGTAAGCCTGACTTCAATAGGAGGGAAACTACTTGAAAGTTTAATACGGGATAATATTCAGGAATACTTAATGGAAAACAAAATTATTAGTAATAGTCAGCATGGATTTATGAAGGATAGATCTTGCCAAACTAACCTTATTTGTTTCTTTGAGGAGGTAAGTAGGAATTTTACTTATTTATTTAAAAAAAAAAAAAAAAATATTGGCGCGACCAGGGGAAATTCATAGAGACGCAGCAGCGGCCTAAATCCACTCACCAGCGGCCTAAATCCACTCACCAGCGGCCTAAATTCACACGCCACGGGCGTGTAGTTAACATTAATTGTCGAACACTGTATATATATACATTACATACATACATTACATATATATATGTAACGGTGTTTGTGAACCGGCCTGACCCACCCAATCTCACATTGGCCCCTGTGGTCTAACCGGTCCCCATTACAGTGTGATAGTGTCTGGTGGTGCACCTGTTGGCAACAGGACTCCTGAGTCTCCCGCATGATGGTGTGTGGGGAGGACCTGTCCAGACAGGCAGCTGAGGTAGTGTGCTGAGTCTCACCTAGTTCCAGTGCAGCGCCTCCACCTCATCAGGGTCCCTGCGTCCGCAAGGGGATGATCCTGTTGAGGAACTCCTCCGTTGTGCTCCTCTCTGTACATTCACTCCACACATGTACACGAGAGGGTTTGTGAATGAGAACATCTTTATTGGGTGATGTGGGCTAGCTGCCCCTCGCAGTATATTCCTAGCCACTCATTCTGCAGTCAGTGCCTCCCTTTAAAAGGTGTAACTCTCCTTAGATAGGGATTCCCTATCCCCGCAGGGATCACTGCCCTGTGCCAGGTCCCTGGACACAGTCTCCTCTAGGTTACTATAACATAACTTTCAGTCTCTTAGGCTAGTACTTGAACTTGGGCTCCTGCCAGAACTCCTCCTCTTGGCAGAGCTGAACGTAGATCTGTGGCAGAACTGGCAGAAGTAACTCTTTGACACAGTGCTGTGCCTTATGTACACTCTGGGGGCTGACACACCTCTGACATCACTAACCATGGAGTCAGAGCATGTGACTACTCCCATCCATACACAGGGCACCCCACCAGGGTGTGAGGGCAAACCTCCATAATTACTGCTGGCATGCCTACAACTTACCAGGCCTTACTGTCAGCAGGAGAGATGACTGTAGCCATTTTACATGTCCGCTACATATATATTACATACATACATACATACACACACCAGAATATATGAGTTCTTCAGTATTTATTGATACCTTTTTTTTATTTGGATCAACAATTTGTGTCATGGGACAAGCTTTCAAGAGTTTTCCTCTTCCTCAGGTCAAGCAATACCATAAATATATACGCACATAAACATGCGCACACACAGTGTGTATGTATATGTGTGCGTGTGCGCATGTTTGTGTGCGTGTGCATGTTTATGTGTGCGTGTGCGCATGTTTATGTGTGCGTGTGCGCATGTTTGTGTGTGCGTGTGTGTATATGTGTGCGTGTGCGCATGTTTGTGTGCGTGTATATGTGCGCATGTATGTGTGCGTATGTATGTGTGCGTGTGCGCATGTTTGTGTGTGTGTGCATGTATATGTGTGCGTGTACGCATGTATACGTGTGTGCATGTTTGTGTGTGTGTGTATATATGTGCGTGTGCGCATGTTTATGTGCGCATGTTTGTGTGTATATGTGTGCGTGTGCGCATGTATACTTGTGTGCATGTATGTGTGCGTGTGCGCATGTTTGTGTGCGTGTGCGCATGTTTATGTGTGCGTGTGCGCATGTTTGTGTGCGTGTGCGCATGTTTGTGTGCGTGTATATGTGTATACTTACAATAAGTAAGTATAGATATAGAATAAAGTATCTGTTGTCTAAATTTAGCATAGGTTGAACTTGATGGACGTACGTCTTTTTTCAACCTCATCTACTATGTAACTATGTAGCTATGTGTGCGTGTATATGTGCGCATGTATGTGTGTGTGCACATGTATATGTGTGCGTGTGCGCATGTTTATGTGTGCGTGTGCGCATGTTTATGTGTGCGTGTGCGCATGTTTGTGTGCGTGTATATGTGTGCGTGTGCGCATGTTTGTGTGCGTGTATATGTGTGCGTGTGCGCATGTATGTGTGCGTGTGCGCATGTATGTGTGCATGTATGTGTGCGTGAGCGCATGTATATGTGTGCGTGTGCGCATGTATACGTGTGTGCATGTATATGTGTGTATGTGTGCGCGTGCGCATGTATATGCGTGCGTGTGCATATATATCTATATCATACAAACACATACATACACACCTAAGCTCCGCAGGGTCCTGTGCCTGCAAAATGTCTCTGTAAAGTGCTATGTAAAACTAGCAGCGCTACACAAGAATAAGCCATTATTAATTTTAATAACACACACATTGAATTGTACACATTCACATAAAATTAAATATACATATTGTTTACAGTAGGATATATACAGATTTGATTTTAAATGAGTTGTTAATATTTAACATTAACTACACACGTGCAATGGAATAAGGTTTAATTAATTAATTCTGAGCTACTCTCCTTTTTTGCTGCTCTGTCAGTTCTGGGGGAAGATCATGTGACCAGGCAATGACTGATACATTTGTGCTCATGCTCGTGCACGGCTGTGGTGGGGGCAGGACTCACAAAGGGGTGTGCCAGAGCCTGTTACATTAAAGGAAGGGGTTGTGCCTTTCTAAAGGGTTGCTATAGAAACAAAAATGCTCGTTACATTAGAATACATAAAAAATTGTCTTTCAAAGTTGTTTTAAAAAAAAAAAGAAAATGCTACAAGTATTTTCTCACAGTACAGAACTGATTTATTAAAAAAAAACACACATGCAGGATATTGACTGCACTGCAGCTTTAATATGTATTGGTGGGGGTGGGTGTATTTTTTATATTCATTGGGGCGGCGGGGGTCTTGTTAAAATGTATTGGGGTGGCTGGGGTCTTTTTAAAATGTATTGGGGCGGCAGGGGGTCTTTTTAAAATGTATTGGGGCGGCAGGGGGTCTTTTTAAAATGTATTGGGACGGCGGGGTCTTTTTAAAATGTATTGGCGTAGCGGGGGGTCTTTTTGAAGTGAAACTTCTTTAGTGGCACCTATTCTGATGGGGTAAAACGGGAGAGATGGGGGACAAATGTGAAACGGAAGTGACGTCACGGCTCCCCCCCCCGGCGCCGCCCCCGGCGGCCGCTGCCCGCCCACACACACCCGCTGTGACATGCTGCCCACACACCTGCTGTGACATGCTGCCCACACACCTGCTGTGACATGCGGCGCCGCTCCTAACGGCCACTGCCATGGGTATAGCAAGATGGCTGCCGCAGAGCTTCCGGTGCTGCGGGTGTAATAAGATGGCGGAAGCCCCGCAAGTACTCCGGCTGAGATAGGAGGAGCCGCTGCTCAGCCTCTCTCCTCCCTCTTCCCTACCTCCGCTTCCCTGTGTCCCGCTGACTAAAGGGCGCCGCTCTCCTCACACGGCCGGCCGCTGCGCCGCTCCTAACGGCCGCCGGTCCCAGCTGCCATTCCCCCCCAAACGTGCACTGCCATGCCGCGCATGCGCTGTTCCCCGCGCCCGCTGACATGCCGCGCATGCGGTAGTCATGGTGACGCCACGGCTCTCATAGGGACACTGCAGCCCACACTGCTCCAGGCCCTGATCTCCTGCAGCCTCTCCTCCCGGTACATGCCCGTGTCCCTGCAGGCCTCCCCTGGCCGCTGCCTGTGGGATGAGCCACTGCGGGTCAGTCTCAGGCCTGAGCTCCGGGCAGGAGGTGACTGGTGAGGGCGGGGAGACTTTCACCTCCCTGGGCCGGTACCGGGGCGGGGAGCTGGAGCTGAGCCTCTCCCCATCCCTGCAGGGCGGCAGCTTCTGTGGGGTAGAGCCCGAGGGGCTCCTGTGGTCCCTGCAGCCGTGGACTCCCTTCAGGAGGCTGCTCCGGAGGGATGTGCAGACTAGCCGTCCGGCCGCCTGCTGGTCACGGCCGCCTAGGAGAGGAGCTTCATGCGGGAGGTACACACACTGTCACACACACGAGCACTCAGACACACACTGTCACACACAGACACGCGCGCACTCAGTCACACGCGCGCACTCAGTCACGCGCGTGCACTCTGTCACGCGCGCGCACTCTGTCACGCGCGCGCACTCTGTCACGCGCGCGCACTCTCAGCCACGCGCGCACTCTCAGCCACGCGCACACTCTCAGTCACGCACACTCTCAGTCACGCACACTCTCAGTCACGCACACTCTCAGTCACGCACACTCTCAGTCACGCACACTCTCAGTCACGCACGCTCTCAGTCACACGCACATATGAGGAATTCACACTTAGTGCAAATAGCTAATACAGGGGATGTGTGCCGAGCACGCGCATTATAAGTCAAATTTATTTGCGTTTTGTCAATGAAATTGTATTTTGATTTTTAATTAAAACATCACCAACACAAATACAATTTCTGTGACAAAAGTCAAAGAAGTTTCACTTACTATGCGCGTGCACAGCACACACAGCTTTTTTTAAAATGTATTGTACCCAGGCAGTCAGTCACCCGCCCAATCACCCTGTCTCTGTCGCCCTCACCCTGTCTCTGTCACCATGTCTCAGTCACCCTGTCTCTGTCACCCGCACCATGTCTCTGCCACCCTCACCCTGTCTCTGTCTCCCTCACCCTGTCTCCCTGTGACGGTGAGGGAGTACACAAGCCACTAATAAAGGTATTATGCCCGGCCGGGTGCTTCTGGGCCAGGTTGGGGAATTCTGAGCATCAGCTCTGCAACCCAATCATCGCATGTAACTGCACTTGTAATAAAGTTGTGTATTTTTACTGTTCCAGGAGTGCCAACCAGCGGAGATGTGCAGGGCGTGTGTTTCAGGGGTGATTTTACGGTAACATGTTGTCAGGGTGTGTTTGGGTAGAAGGGGGCCGGTGTTGCGAGTTACCCCGAAACATGAACTCAGGAATCCCCCCAGATTCCTGAGGACATGAGGAACACAGACCACCAGATAAAATCCTCCCTAGAAAGCAGTTTGCAGCTCACTGCCAAATCTCCCTGCTTCAGCACAGACCAGAATAGTAAGACCAGGCAGGGGAATGAATCACATTCACGGTACCCTGGTATATGCCCACAAACCCCAGAACCCAGGTTGGGGTTCAGTGTATCTCCCACCAGGTATAAGGTGGCGAGAGTTATATATTTTTAAGTTCAAGTAATGTTCAGTATGGTTAAAAATCCATTTGCATGGGAGACAGAGTGGCTACTCCACCCTCTAAGCTTCAAAGGCAATCCAGGATGTGGAAGTGCTAAACCATTTGTTAGCAAGGAGGGTTGAACTTCAATAAGCCATCCCGGCAAGTTTCAAAGGCAATCCAGGATATGGAAGTGTTAAACCATTTGTTAGCTTGCTTGGTAGAGGAAGAGAACTTCAATAAGCCATCCTGGCAAGATGTCACCCTGCCCAGACTGAGTGGCGCCAGGTAAGAGGGGCAGGGTCTCATATGCTAAGGGGCAAAGTTTGCACGTGCCCAGAGCAGAATGAGAATCCCCCTCTGCCAGGTTTGCAAAGTATTGGCAACTTTGTGGTAGGGAGATGGAAATATTCCCACAGAGAGATAGGCTGCACTAGGAATGTTAACCCTATAAGAACCCGTGCAGACCATCAGGAAAGAGTCATCATGCTGTAACAGATTCACCTAAGATTCATCATGCTGTAAGAGATTCGTAACATCGTAACAAAGATTCAGCTAAGCTTCAAGAGTTCGTAAGAACTAAGGTTCCAAGATCCAATACTACGGGAACAGAACGAAAGAAGGAGCTCTGGCGGAGTAAACAGCAGAGGCAAGTTGCGCTGCTGACCGAGGACTGTTTCAGGCTCTTTTCGCAAGCAACTCCCGCTCCTGGGAAATTGCTCCTAGACACTTTGGTTTGCAACATTTCGTTTTGGAAGCAAGATATTTCGTTTTACCCCATTACAGTAAGTGCATTTTCGTTGTAATTGTAAACCAAGCTGTGTGTGTTCATTCTGTAAATAAATCACAATTTATTTTATCTCTTGCTTTGCTCAGTCAAAGGATCCGGGTATTTTGGTGTTAAAAGTCCTGGTCTACCGTAACACTCCCTCATTGCAAAACAATAAATAAACTTATGTCAAAAACGAATGTTGTTCTTAGTTCTTACTAGGAATTTATTCCCCAAAAACTTTTAAAGTGGGGATGAGGGCGGGCTAGGGGCGGGGCTAGGTGGCAAGTAGATTTTTGGGTGATATGTCGACCACAGAGAGAGGCGATAGATAGACAGAGGAGAGAGGAGATAGATGGACAGAGGAGATAGATAGACAGAGGAGAGGAGATAGACAGAGGAGATAGATAGAGGAGAGAGGAGATAGATAGATTAGATGATAGAGATATAGATAGACAGAGGAGAGAGGAGATAGATGGACAGAGGAGATAGATAGACAGAGGAGAGGAGATAGACAGAGGAGATAGATAGAGGAGAGAGGAGATAGATAGATTAGATGATAGAGATATAGATAGACAGAGGAGAGAGGAGATAGATGGACAGAGGAGATAGAT